>CAUYNB010062639.1:0-32177 GCA_963574225.1 Lagothrix lagotricha | reverse complement strand
CCAATGCTTTTGGTGTTTTAGTCATGAAGTCCTTGCCTACGCCTATGTCCTGAATGATTTTGCCTAGGTTTTCTTCTAGGGTTTTTATGGTGTTAGGTCTTATGTTTAAGTCTTTAATCCATCTGGAGTTAATTTTAGTGTAAGGTGTCAGGAAGGGGTCCAGTTTCTGCTTTCTGCATGTGGCTGGCTAGTTTTCCCAACATCATTTATTAGCATCCCTGAAAAAAGGTGTTTGATTCTTTACCAGAATTTTCATTTGGGCCTTCATGATATATAAACTACCTAAGCAAAGGAAGTGAAACTATGTAAATAAACAAAATATTACATAAATATTTATTTAGGGTTAAATGTTTATAATTTTATGGGTTTTTTAAATAAGTTTCAGGAAATTGATTATTAAATTTATAACTTAAATATAATTTTAACTTTTAGAAATATAACCTACATTTTCATATTACACATACTAATAAAAATATAATTCCAGAACATGAATGAAATGCTACATTGGACATAGTGTCCCAAATATTGATGCTTTTATAAAGATGCACATGCCATCATGTGCCATCTGGGAGAAGAAATACTTTCAACCATTTATTTTTTAACTTTTAGGGAAATGATCTCCCTAAACTCCAGTAGTCACTAGACTTTTTAATAATATGAAAAAATAACCTCAAGAACAAATACTAATTGTCCAAATCCAAATGTTAGAAATAATTCCTAAAGCCTTCAATCATTTTGCTTTTCCCATTTACTAGTACATGGACCATGCAAACATTATTCAGGCATAGCTTTTCAACTCATGGAGTTATCCCCACATTTTGGAAACTGGGAAATTTGGTAAAATAATGTAATAATACTTATTTGCCTGTCTATTGATCCATCTATCTAGTTAAAATATCTATTGATTGATCTGCCAATCTATTCATATGTCTCTTGCCAGTCTACCTATGGCACATACACAGTGCATGCTACTCTTCCTTCCACCGAACACATACTATCTTCTGCATATATATAGTGTCAGCTATCCTTTTCTACTTTTGTATAACATTCAATAGATTGAATATTTAGAGGAATTTGAAGATTAAATGCTCATAGAATCATATCAAGTGAATTCCTCTGTAAATTGTGGTTATTGTTTGAAAAGTTTTCTTCTTTGTTTTGAACCAGAACTTCAAATTCTACCCTTTGAGCCCCATTCTACTAAAAAGCAGGTCTAATCTTTCCTGAAATACTGATTTCGTTTCTAGCTGTAGTGTTTGTTTCTCCTTTCATTTTCAACCCAACCCTCTCCTACAGGCTTTCACACAGAGCTTTGGGGCTTTGTTTTAGGTACATATCTCTAAAAAAAAAATTTGTGTGTACAAACATGCATATGTACCGTCTCTGGTTGCTTTTCTTTCTGTATTCGGATTGTTAATCTCACTCTCCACAAGTCTTAGTTGCAAACAATTCCTAAAGTTGTCACATACATTCATAGCAATGAATGTAGAAGGGGTAAAACAATAAATTTGAGATGATAAACCAGTATGATTAAAAACAACCTTGTAATTCTAATTCAGATTCCTTCTGTATGCTGCTTTCAAATGTAAATCTTCCAAAAATAGCCTTGCTCAAATCAATTTCTCAAAACTTTTCAACTCCACACTCTTTAAATAATAAAGTACAAATAGTGTAAAATACTCTTTCATTCATCTTGCCAACTTTATCGCAATTTTTTTCGTCAAAAACTTTAATAAAATATATCTGCTCATTATTCCCTGATAGAGTATTGCAGAGGAACCAGGGTGCCTAAGTTTAAGTTTTACTCTGCTGTCTTCTCACTGCATACTTTGTAAACATTTATTACATTGACTCAACTAAAAAAGTATGCCACACTAAAAGAGAACTAGTAATAACATTTACTCTGTAGGATTATTTTACAGAGTAAAAGTGCTAATACATGTGAAAACACAGAATTCTGCATGACACATGGTAAGAATTCAATGTGTATTAGCAAAAAATGGCAGGTATGCCTCATTGAGTTTACTTTTAAGTACCATTCATTTTTCCTATAAAATCATTACCTTATCTCTTTAAGCCCTCCCTTCCTTCAAGACATGTTTCATCCTTCAGTGAAGAATGTAATATTTTTTATCCTTCAGTGGCACCTCCCCTTCTGAACTGGTGTGTTTTTTCTCTGCGTCATTGGTTCAGTTCTTACATAGGGTGACCACGTTACTTTCATTGTTCAGGCTGGCACTGTGGATATGGAAAGTGAGTACTCTTGATTATTACACTGGAATAACTGGCATAGATTGGATCTGACCTGGGCAAAGGGACAGAGAGTTACCCTATGAATATTGGAGCCATAAGTGATCAAAAGTGTTATTATCAAATCAAATCAAATTTTATCTTTGTATGCAAATTATTATGGCAAATCTCCTATCAACTTAATTATCAGGAAATGAGAGTCATCAAAATGAACCTCAGCTGTTTCTAGCTATTCCCAGAGTACTGGTTCTCATCTGGTCCAGCACAAACCCTTCCATTTCTCTGTTCAAGCTTCTTTAATCCTCATGCTCTGTCTTCCTGACCGCTGATCTTTAGTAGTGGGCCACTCCACCTGGTGCGGCTGCATTGCCCAACTCCACTGACTCTATCTCTCCCGTCTCTACCTCACACTCACATCCTTTTCCAGGGTCTGGAGAGAAGAAACTGCTCTCATTTGTATCATTCCTTCCCAAAATGCAAACAGCAGGCCTTTCTTAATTATCCACAACACAACTGAGAGCATTATACTGTTTGTTTAGGCTTTAATGAAGCATCATGAGTAAAAGGAGAAGCGTTTGTGTCAGAGAATTCCTAACAACCACTGCCTCCAAATATGCCCACATCTGTGGTGACATGGGTTAGCTGTGTCCCCACCCAAACCTCATCTTGAACTATAGTTCCCATAATCTCCACATGTCATGGAAGGGACCAGGTGGAGATAATTGAATCATGGGGGTGGTTTTCCTCATCGTGTTTTCGTGATAGTGAGTTCTCTTGAGATCTGGTGGTTTTATAAAGGGCTTTCCCCAACTTTTGCTCTGCACTTCTCCTTGCTGCGTTCATGTGAAGAAGGATGTGTTTGCTTTTCCTTCTGCCATGGTTGTAAGTTTCCTGAGACTTTACCAGCCCTGTGGAACTGTGAGTCAATTAAACCTCTTTCCTTTATAAATTACCCAGTTTTGGGAATGTCTTTATTAGCAGCATGAGAATGGACTAATACAGTAGTTACTTATAAGCTTATTCTTTGCCTTGTTTTCAGCCTTTCTTCTCTGCCAGGGACAGCTCAAACTCTACCATTTAAACCACTCCATAATTCTCAGATTTTTTTTCATTCAACAAATGCTCCTTCTTAGAAAGAGACAAATTTTCTCTATAATCAAGCTGTCTGCTCACAGTCTCTGGTTTAACCCCTTTTAGGATCATTGACAATAGGAAAAATGCTCCTTTTTGGAGATACTCTACCCTATGCTCTAAGGATGTGGGCTGGTTCTATGTCCTTGATTAGATAATTATAACAGCCTAACATCATTATATTTTTGCAAACCTGGGTATTTAGCTTTATTCAGCATCACCTTGTTACAAGTGTCTGCTACTTCGTTATGTTGTTTTCTCATAAATATGATCTGTGTCTGGGTGTGGTGGTTCATGCCTATAATCCTAGAACTTTGGGAGGCCGAGGCTAAGACAGATCACTTGAAGTCAGGAGTTTGAGACCAGCCTGGCCAACATGGTGAAACCCTGTCTCTACTAAAAATACAAAAATTAGCCGGGCATGATGGCTGAGGCATGAGAATCACTTGAACCAGGAGGCAGAGGTTGCAGTGAGCCAAGATCGTGCCACTGCACCCCAGCCTGGGTGATAGAGTGAGACTCAGTCTCAATAATAATAAAAAAAAGATCTGTATCTTCTATTACATTTTCCTTGTGGACAGTTATTTCCTTGGGGGAACTTGCTAGGTCAAGTTTTCTGTTACAGAGACTGTGCTGAATAAAATTTTCTGTGGTTGACAAGTGTGAGTTAGTGCAATAATACAAAACACTCTCGGCTTATGAAATATCTATTCTTCCCTCAAGTATTGTTTTATTTTTACACAGTAGTTCACACATGGAACAACTTGCCATGAATCTTCAAGTTCTCTTGGCAGAGCCATGCAGCTTGCTGATCTACTCCGTACATTGTTCTTCTGGCCTTTGCTACTCACGCTGTAACAACTTCCCTCCTGGGACACGTTGGTCTTATACTCTTGGCCTCAAGCACAGGGCAGCACAGACCTTGGTGAAAGGAGGGTTTCACTGGAAAGTGAAATCCACAAGAGATATGTGTCACAAAATCACCAAGACTGGTGCTGGGCTTACCATAGTGATTGGTGTTAGGAAATCCACCCCCCTTCCCACCTCCACCTGAACGTTATAATTCTCTGAACATATCTGTCAGCAAAACTTCAGTGGCGTGTTCTGGCAACTCCTCAACTGCTTAATACAGAACTATTTCTCTCAAGTATAAATTTTCCTCTTTCAGCTCTGATAGTGTTCACATAATAATATATCTTTGCCAACCGATACTTTCTGTATGTGCCCCTTTGGATATCAAACATGACACAAAATCAGGAAGGTCTTACTATTTTGAGTGCAATGTTTCTTTCTATCATTCATGCTGACCTGGTGTCAGCAGCTCTTTTACCAGACACTGTTATCAGCACTTACAGTTAACCACAGAGATGTATTCTCAGATTTTGACCTCTGTTTTGTACACTGAGGATAAAAATGATGAAACAGAAAATGATGAAAAGCCAAGAAAGGTAACCCTAAAGGAAATTTTTTTACCATTTGTTATAATTTAATAGTTTTTAAAAAGTACATATTCATTTTAATTAAATATATTGAGATCTTCCAAACAATAGCAGATCTGTTTTTTTAAATTATTTCACTGACTGCTATAGAATTTTAATGCTTTGCATTTTTGCTGGACATTATAGTTTCTTTTTGGTTTTTAAAACAAGTAATTACATCACAACTTAGTTTTTGGTGATAGGTTGATGTTATTTATTTTATATTTTATTAAGAATATTCTATTGAAAAGTGTGGAATTTAACTTGAGAGAATTTTAAATTAGTATTTGTTAGGGATCATTGGGAGGAAAAATAAATATTACCTCTTTTCCTCAAGAAGCAAGGGAGATGGAAGTCTGAATATTATCTTTATCCCACATAAAGCTAGTATTTCAGAATGTGCCCTGCATTTGCAGACAAATGTGTTTCTGAATAGTAAATTTTGCAATTATGGGAGTTTTCTCACCAAGTTATAGCTGGACTAAGGAAGCTGTCCTCTCCCACATATATACATGCCATAAACCAAGAAGCAGGAATCTGGCTGGAGCTGAGCTGACTATTTACTCATTGTAGTCAATGCCTTTCTAAGAAAATGGAAAGAGCTAGTCAGGGTGGCTCATGCCTATAATCACAGCACTTTGGGAGACTGAGGTAAGCGGATGACCTGAGATTGGGAGTTTGAGACCAGTCTGGCCAACATGGTGAAACCCCGTCTGTATTAAAAAAATATATACATATCTATATCTATATCTATATCTATATCTATATCTATATAAATTAGCCAGGTGTGGTGGCACATGCCTGTAGTCTTAGCTACTTGGGAGGCTGAGGCATGAGAATCTCTTGAACCCTGGAGGCAGAGGTTTCAGTGAGCTGAGATCCCACCACTGCACTCTATCCTGGGTGACAAAGTAAGACTCTGCCTGAAAAAAAAAAAAAAAGAAAATGGAAAGAGCAGACAGGGCTTCGCATACCCAGTTTCCCCTTCCAGACTCACCTGTCATATGAGTCACTCAAGGAATGATGAATGCGTGGGTGGAAAGAGCCAAGAATGTTTTACTAATGGGATTTCCTCTGCATCAAACAAAACATCAGGAGTAGGCAGTAAACATCTGTCACCATCAAAATTTCTTTTGCTCTCTTAATCCATTGTGCTTCACCATTAAATCTTTGGTCAACCAAAGGTATGAATGTGACATGGGAAAGAGGAGTAGCAGCCTCTCAGAATGACCCTTCCTCCACTTCTTTGAGGCTGCTCTGAAAATACTAGTTATTGCTCGTTTGAGTACCTACTGCTACTACTGGTAGGCCCCATGGATTTTATATACGGAGGCTTACAATAGGTTATAATGATAAGCAATTAAATTGACTCCTCCAAGGCAACCATGTACCCAAGGCTGAAGTTGACTTATATGCTACTTGACATCCCAAATATGTCCAGCTACATATCCAAAATGGCCTATCAGAAGTTCTTCAAAGACAGCAAATGACAAATCCTAAAATACGACCACTTTCTTATTTCAAATTCCCAGGGAGAAGTTTAAACTCAATTTCTCTTTCAAGTTGTATCTACCAGGTCCTAGTAGGAAGCAGATGGTACACTCAAACTGGGCAGTTGAGTTTAACGAAGGGAGTGTTTGCACTGATGTGGACACAGTGTAGGGAAGTCAACAAGGATGGACATCGCTCTGGGGTTATCAATAGACAGTGCCTGTTATCACCTCAGGCCTGAAGAGGCATGGGCAGGAAAAGATTTCTGGACTCTAAACAATGTAGTTGTATGGAAAGTGATGCCTTAAATAGAGGGATGCCAGCAACTCCTGGTAAACCAACAGAGAAGGAACCAAGGGGAAAAGCCTCTGAGGCACAGAGCAAGGTATACAGTAGATCTGTTAGAGCAAGCAGAAAAAAAGCTGGCTCATAAATTCAAATTTAAGAAGAGTGAAGGAAATAAAGTCCAAAAATAAAATTCTCTTGCCCTTGTGTTGTAAGATGCTGAAGAAATCCATTCTTTTTAGCTTAATATTCTGCTCAGTCTCAGCTGAAGGGCTCTAAGTGCTTGGTAAGGTTGGAGTTCTTTTAAAAGCTGCATCCTGGGCCATCTGTTACTGAAATGGGTGTTGTTCCTTCAGACCCTCAGAAGTTACATTAGCTTAATGCCCAATGATTGGTGAGCTACTCGAGTCCAAATGATAAATACGACACATCAGATGATCACACCCCTATGTCCATACCCAACACATTTTGAAATGAGTCAACCTTCAGTCCCAGAATGCAAGGTAAATAATGTTCCCAGAATCTAGGATCTAGGATCTAGTCTAATTAAATCTTGTTGCCAAAGATGATAGCATAGGCTCAATAGTATTTGGGTGAAGGAGCTCAGGCTGAGAAAATATTCTTGGTTTACCTATAATGCTAGCCAGTTTATGTTGGTTGTCCAAAATTTGTAAGCTCAATGAGGGGGAATCAGCAAGAGGTTAATTTTAGCATGTACTGTGGGAAACAATTCACCCTGTCTCCTCTCCCAGATTGCAGCATTTGAGACACTGCTGCTGTTTTTCAGTTTAGAAATTTTTATTGGTGGAAGCTCCAGAGAGCAGAACTTATTTGAGAACACCCTCTCACATCCCATATTCAGAGCCTCTTATTTTTGCATGTCTCTTTTGTACTGTTCACCCGTGTCTGATACTGATAATGTAAACCTAGAATCTCACAATAACAATGCAGCACATGTAAAACTCAGATTCAGCATTGCTAAATCCTTTGTACATAATAGCCACAAATGTTCTGTCTCCTGATGTTTAATAGGCCTATATATAAAAAGACTGTTTCTTATATTTGAATCTTTGCCTCAGGCACACCTGCTTAGCAAGCTGCACCTGAGTGGTCGAAGCTGAGTATCTTGTGTGCTAAATCAGCCCAAGTCTGCTCTAGATCAACCATTTGATGAAGCTCGCAACCCCACATATCTTATGGTAATCACCCAGTTTAGTCTTGGTGTATGTGGTATCATCCCTGAAGAAAGAGCTTCCATAGGCAGTGGTTACTACCAAATGAAAAAATACCATAGAACCTACAACTTAAAGCCTTTCAAGAGAGGAACAAAACAAAACAAAACAAAATTGCACAATTGCAAACTTCTAGATAAGCCTGACATAAATTTCTATAGATCACCAAACTCAAAACTGAAGCCATATATCACGACTGCCCTGGAAGATCCTCAATCACTATTGGTGTTAAGTCTGTTCCCCAAATTCAATTCTTATTTCAGTTACAAAGACCTTAGCCTCATGTACTAGGTATTTCGCTCCTCAAAAACATGTTGACCTCTTTACCCACCTTTATAAGAGTAAATCTTATATATATTTACTTGGAGCAGTAAAAAGCATAATCTTTTGAAAAGAGTTCAGCTGCCAAAGGAGAGAAGCAGCAGCCAGGTAACACATGCCATTTCTCCTGAGGTAGCCAGGAAAATTCACTGCTTACATCTTCTGCAGCAGGGAGCATAATTGACTGACTGCCCCAATTTCTGCTCCTCTGGATCCAACTCTGCAATTACTCAGAGGCTATGCTACTTGTGGGCTACTCCCAGTCAGTGGCTGAGCACTGCTTAGGGACTGTGCTAGCCCATTCCTGCAGACTCCTCTAATGGGTACCCTTGTCTTGAGGTCCCACATTGGCCTTGTCAATCCTCTCTTGGAAATAAGAGGCCACAACCTGAGACTCTTCCTACTCAATCTTACCAAATAAGCACCAGACGTACATCTCTTTTTCCTTGGCTTCATTCCCCTAATCCTTCACAGGCGTTTTCCCCAAAGAACCTCTTGAATGTTTAATCCCATCTTAGATTTTCTTCTCTGAGGGTTTGAACTAACACATTTTCCAAACTCATCATATTGTTGGGTAACTCACCTCTCCTAGGACTGAGTGAGGAGAGAGAGAGAGGGACAAGAGTGTGAAGCTAATAAGTATTCCATCACATGGAAGATGATGTTAGAATTGGGAAATAATCTGTTCTCCCTACAGTTCCATTGAGAAGTTACAGTATATACATCTGATCTGATCTTTTGTCTACTTCAAATATATGCATCAAAATGTGTCTTAACGGAGTTGTCAAGAGCAGAATGTTGAGCAGGTTCATGATATGGCCCTCCATAGCTTTACTAAGTCATGAGAAAGTAATTTTCTCATCTGCTCAGTAAATTTCTCTTCTGATTAATTTAAGCAGTGAATAAAAATCAAATAATTCAATTGCTGAGTTTTCAAATTTCAATTGTCAAATAATTGCTATAGCATCTTACAAATTCTATGACTTCTGGATTCTTTTTTTTTTTTTTAAATGTACTGCCATCTATTTGATTAAAATTGTTAGCATCCTTTCAGTTGTCCACTCTAGACATTTTTTAAAAATATTTTTTATTGCATTTTAGGTTTGGGGGCATTTTTTTTTTTACAAACTTATGGAGTGTGTGTAAAATTTTGTTACATGTATATAATGCATATTGATCAAGTCAGGGTGTTTAGGGTGTCCATAACCTGAGTATAATACTTTTTTAATGTTTATTTACTCTACTCTGCTATCAAACAGAATTTATTTCTTCTGTCTCATTGTATGCTTGTATCCTTTAACCCACTTCTCTTCATCCTCTCCCCTTCTCCACATACACGCTTCCCAGTCCCTGTTATCTCTCTTTCTACTCTCTACCACCATGGGATCAAATTTTTCAGCTCCCACATATGAGTGAGAACATGCGGTATCTTTGACATTTTGATTCATCTCTTTCCTTCGTGGTCCATAATTAATCAATTAAGTCCTTTAGCATGTGTTACTCAAGGACATCCAGAATCTATTCTCTGCTTTCCATTCTTTCTGGTTCTGCTTGTGTCATCTCATTTGACCGGTTGAAATAGTCTTGTTACGGTTTTTCTGCCTTTAGTCTCTTCATTACTCCACTGATTCTATTTTAATGTATGAATGAAATTATATATTTCTTCCCTGCTTAAAAATTACTTCCCATTACCTAGAAGATGAATTTAAAACTCTTTATCATGATGCAGAAAGTTCCCATAATGTGACTCCAGTCACTCTTTCGAGAATCATAACAATAAGGTCCCCCATCTTCATATTCTCTGTAGTAGTCACATAAAAATCTCTGGATGTTTTTTATACTTGCTGGTTGTTTCACTTTTCTGTATAATTGTGAATGTTTTTTGTTAGGCTCTGAGTTTTATTCTTCTCACCTTTCTTTATCTGATAACTGCCTCTACATTCTCTAAAGCCTGGCTCAAAATCATTCCTCTAAAAGGTCATCTAATTTTTTTTTTAAGGCAGAATTAATCATTTATAATATTTGCTCATATATAGAGCTATCACAGCACTTTAAAATTATATTTTAATTATGTTTTTCCCATGTGTTTTTGTCCCCTTTGATTATGAACTTCAGTGAGGGTAGGCACTTCTGGCTGGGAGATAATATTATTTAGGTAAAAGTTTCAAGATTTAAAAGGAAAAGGGTCTGGAAATAATCAACATTAAATGTATTTCTTCTTTAATGTATATGTTTTTGTTCAATAAATAGTAAACAAATAGTAAATAATATACAATAAGTAATACAAATTAAAGTAACAGAGTCTTACTACAACCTAACTTTCAATGTCATGAAATGTCTTAGCTTTTAGCCTTTATCCAAAGGCCTATAATATGTGGAATTACTTAAGTTATATGATTAGATCCAAGTGTCTCTGATATTAAGTCCCAGAGAAAAGTTTTATTTAAGGTAAAGTCATAAATCCAAAACTGATTGAATACTTTACTTGGATTATGTCTTTTTGTTCCCTTTTTTATGTTTTATATGATAGAAAATTAGATTTTCTTCTTAGAGGGTTTGAACCTTCCAAACTCATCATATTGTTGGGTAACTCATCTCTCCTAGGACTGAGTGAGGAGAGAGAGAGGGACAAGAGTGTGAAGCTAATAATTCCACCACATGGAAGATGATGTTAGAATTGAGAAATAATCTGTTCTCCCTACGGTTTCATTAAGAGACGTTGGAGTATATATATCTGATCTGATTATTTTATTTATATATATATATATAAAAGAGAGAGAATCAAATATATATTCTTTCTGTCTCTCTTTCTCTCTCTCTATATATATATAAATCCAAAACCCATTGAATACTTGGATTGCGTCTTGTTTTTCTCTCTTTTATGTGTTTAGCCAACTCTTTTAATTAGAAGCAAAAATTACCAGTGTAAGCTGAAAGAACCTAGATATAGATGGGTGTACTTGTCAATTTTAAACTAAATTACTAGAGCAAATACTAAAAATGTACATGTAGCTGATAAAGCATTGACATGAATAAACCACATTAATGAAACATTCATACTGAGTAGAGATTTATTTTAGCAACCTTTTCGTTGTTCTTACTGAAAGAGGAGAGAACATATATATAAATGACCTATTTAGGTTTCCGTTTCCTCAGCTGCTAATAAAAGGGCTGGACTAGGTTTATTCATTTATTCAAGAAATGCTTTTTTGCCAAATGCTAGTGCTGGAAACACAAAGATAAGATAGAGTGGCTGTCCTTGGGTGACTTAAAAGACAGATGAATTTTAAATTCTTTGATTTTAAATTTTAAATTTCACTCTGGGATCTCATAAACATGGGTTCCTAGAGACGAAAAGAATTTTTAAAAAATTAAATGAGATAAATAATGAAATGTTACTCATATTTGTTTTTTAACTTATTTAGGAACATATTTTACTGAAGTTTATATAATTAAAAATTCTTTTTGGAAGACAAGTACTAATTGTTGGGTTATGATAAACATATCACTGCTTTGCATCATAATTAGCTTTTAGCTTTAAACAACAGAAAATTGGTCAACGTATTGACCACGTATAGACTATGGTTTAGTTAGACATAATGCACTTTAATTCCCAACGAGTTCCTTATAGGGATTTCACTTTATACACTGATTCTTACTCAATTTTAGATTGGCATTATTGTCTATGGCCTTGCATATGACTTGGTAATAGGAACAAGATTTTTTTCTGTTGCTTTGAATAGTGTACAGAGGGGATATTTCATTCAAAAATATGCATCATGTAACCCACTTTTTTTGGTAGGTACAATATTTTATTACACTAAATATTATATATGCATTATATAAATTCTGTTGTATATAGGAAATATTTCATAATAACAGTTTTGTTTTTTACAAAGTGTACTAATTTATACACTACCAGGTAGCTATATAAATGTGGCATTTTTACCACATGCTCACAAAGATTGATAATTATTACTCATTAACATTTTTACTTCTTTATTCAAGTTCAGTCATTATCTCCTGATGGGTAGTCAAACAGGCTTTTGAATACCTCTGAATGATTTTCTGTTTCTTGAGGTGTTCAAAAGTCAAACACTAGTCTCTAATGTCTTTGAAAATACATGTTTTCTTCATTTGTGAACATACTTTTCAGATTAAACATCACTTTTGTTTGCTTTTGAAGATGATGTCTTTCCTTACTGGTCTGCAAGTGATTATGCCTTATGTCTTCCGCCCCCAGCCCTAGGTGAAGTTTGTGTATGCTATCTTGTTATTTGCTAAATCAGACTTTCTAATTGTCCCCTTGTCTGTTGAAAAAATTCTATCCCGCTATGGTAACAGAAAAACACATAAACCTAAACATATTAATTAATTAATTAATTTTTTGAGACCGAGTCTCACTGTGTCGCCCAGGCTGGAGTGCAGTGGCATGATCTCGGCTCACTGCAACCTTTGCTCCTGAGGTTCAAGGGGTTTTCCTGCCTCAGCTTCCCGATTAGCTGGAATTACAGGCATATGCCACTATACCTGGCTAAGTTTTGTATTTTTAGTAGAGGTGGGTATCACCATATTGGCCAGGCTGGTCTCGAACTCCTGACCTCAAGTAATCTATCCGTCTCGGCCTCCCAAAATGCTGGGATTACAGGTGTGGGCCACTGTGCCCAGACAACATATTTATTTAAATTGGGAAAATATATGGCTGTTACAGAGTGACCAAAATGGGTATCATACGAAGAAAATTTTTCTCATAGGTGTTGGGATGAAATGGGAGAGTCAGGTATCCAGATGAGAATGCACCCATGATGCAGATGCAGATTTTCTGAAAGTTAGAAATGACTCCTACATAACAAAGCTGGTTGCAGTGGCATATGCCTGTAGTCCCAGCTATTCAGGAGGCTGATTCAGGAGGATCTCTTGAGCCCAGGAGCTCGAAGCTAGCCTGGGCAACATAGGGTTAACTTACCTCTAAAATAAAATATAAGAAAATAAAAGAAAAGGAATGACTCCTATAACCAAAACCCTGGGAAAGTTAAGAGAGCCAGAAGTGCCACAGGAAAGAGCTAGTGCCTTGTTCAGCCAGTCACAAAGGGAAGCAAAGAAGCTGTATGCCTCTCTCTTCTTTTTGTCCCAGCTGAAGGACCTTCCACAAATGGGAAATTTTGCATGGCATAAGCAACCTTGGTTCCTATATGCCATTTACTGTCTTAATGCTTGCTATTTTTTTAATTTAAATGTTAATGACAACTTATTTTTAGAATCTTGTAAAAACATGTAAATAGAATTGTACTATATGTTTTAGTTATTTAATTTCTTGGGGAGGGATTCAAGGAAGCCTATCTAGACATGCAGCTGCAATTCCTTTTTATACATATATGCCTATATGTATATACTATTTTGGATAATGTCATTGCAAGGGCTTTAGATAGAAGGCTTTGTTTTGGTCGCAATATTACTATTAAATAGGAAGTAATTTCTCTTTGTAGGGCATTTATGCTAAACAATAAACAAATGTGTTAGGTAAAATAATTTCAAACTTTCCATTCAGTAATATGAGTTTACTAGTTTATCTTAATTTAAGGAGCTAATAAAGAATAATAAGGAATCTATAAGTTTGCACAGAATGATACTCATGTATATATATACTTTCTACTTGGTCATACACATTTATGAGGAAATTGTATTATGAGGTTTTGAATATTTTTTACCTATATAACTTGAAATGGATTGTGAAAAATCAATAAAATTATTGAAATTGTTTTCATTATAAAGGTGGAAAAATTTTCTGTATGATAACATAACACTTCAAATAAATTTAGGAATACTGCAAATGAATTAATGTAAAATTAAATTATCATTGAACGTCAGGCATATTATATAATTTTATTTCTATTCATGTGGAAGAATAGAAAAATAAACTAGTGGAGATAGAATATTTTAGAGAGAAATAGTCAATTTAAGTGCAAGTAACTAAGAACGATTGTTGATAGGTGTTAAAAAAAGAAACTCCCCCCAATTTTGATAATTATTGTGAAAGGTAATATACTCATTTTAGAAAAAAGTATCTAAATATTTAGCTTTTTTTTTTTCAGATTAAGAGGGTATTATCTTAAATTGTGGCTCAAATATTTTGTCATTCTTGATTACAGTTGAGATTTTACCTAATATTACATAAACCATTAGCTAAGAATAATTGAAGCATATTGCAAATGACTAAATATAAGAATCTTTTGTAGAGAGTGAAGACTAGAAATGAGTTTTCAAATTTTTTTTACAACAAAATTACATTAGTGGTGGTTTATATATTTTTAGCCAGAAAATATTTTTGCCAAATAATATCACATGTAAAGCTTCAATTTATGAATACATTTAAAAATTGATTAGAATAATGCTGGTGGCATCACAGTCCAATTTTTTTGGCCACTTAGTTCTCTCCTTTTTTTTCACCCAACAAGGCTCAGTACCCTAGAACTCTGGACATTGGAAAAGCAGTTTGAAAATCAATACCTTATTGCATAAAGTACGTAACTGCAGTATATGCTGTAAATTATTCTATAAATGGAGACATTAACTTACTATAATGTAACCAATATTTGAGAGACTTTATTAAAATTTTTTCATTTATGTATAGAAAATACAAATGGTTGTTTCCTTACTAATAGAAATTAAATCTTTGCATCCCAAAGAGAGTTTAGATTAGACTATAAAAAAAAAGATAGTCTAGTTAAAAATGATAGTCCTGATTACTTAGAAATAATGAAACGAACTAGGAAGCTTCTATGTAGGAAATCAATGTTCATTCTCAAGCAAATGAAATAAAGTATTGCTCCCAAGTTTGCTCAAACTGCTGCATTAAAATCCTGGCTAGATTCAGACGATTGTGAAAAACACAGCACTGTTGATTTATCAAAATAGCAGAAAACATACTTTATGTTGAGATCTTTTTATTGAGTGTCTCACTTTGGAAAGATTTAAAATGACTGGAGTTTTAGATCTGGATGTTTCTCCGGATTTTAATGAACTGCTCAGATGTACTCAGACGAGGTTAGCTGGAAATCTCTCCAACATGTTTGATGGTATTTATATAATGTGATTGTCTTCATGGAATGTTTACCACTGAGTGTCTTCATGAGAAGCAGTCAATAAACACTTGACTGATAGGACACATAGCTACTAAGCTAACAGATGTCTTTGCTGACAGTCTCAATATAGCTAAAGCAGACTTACTCATCGTTTACAGCTTCTCCCATCTTCCCCGGTTTTCTGTCAGGCTTAGTCATGAACACTGTACCATCTTCCCTGAGCATGTAATCTCAGATTCACCTTACTTTTTCACTTCTCATATTCTCGTAGTCAACAAATCAAGAAAAGTTATCATTTTCCTAACTCCACAAAGCTATAACTGTATTTTTCAACCAAAACTTGCCCTTGAGTCAGAATTTGATTATTCCACTGGGAAACCAGGCAAAGAAAAGTCTGTAGGTCCTTAGATTAACTTGTATTTTTATAGAAAGGGAGAAGCAGCATCACGAGCTAACTGTAACAATATTCTTGTCCTTGATAATGACATCACACTGGGTGACACCAATCCTTGAAAATCTTCAAAGTAGCTTGATGTTATAGAAATCATCCATGCCCTGAGCAGATTTCATTAGACACTTTTATCTGTGAGCCAATGGTATTCACGTTGTGCTAGGAACCACTAGAGAGAAACCAAACATGCATAGTCTGTCACATTAAGAACCTAAACATGGCTCGAGTGGCAGTATTGTATTGTGGAAAAGAACACAGACTCTAGAGCCAGATCGCCTGAGTTCAAATCCCTCTTCTGTTACTTACTACATGTGCAACCTTGGGCAAGTTAAATTTTTTCTCTCTCCATTTCTACGTCTTTAAATGAAGATTATGAAAACAACTATCTCATGTAATTGTGATAATTAAATGAGTTAATATAGGTGATTTATAGGTTCCAAGTGCCTGACACATAATAAGCCCTATGTATATTTGCTACTGTACTTGGCAAGGCACTTCTTTGTCTATTTCTCATTTCCTCATGCTACATATATTTTAATTCATTGAGCTGAACTCCAAAAGCAGTAATGCAGAAAACACCCTCCCCCAGTATTTATTTGTACTAACTGATTGTGTGTATGTGTGTGTGTGTTTGTGTATTTGTATGTATGTATGTGCGTGTTGCATTTGAAAGAGAGGGAGCTGAGAATAAAGCCAGTGGTTTGGTATTTGTTTCTCTGCAGATCCATGGACTGAGTTTGAATGGCCATGTTTAAAAGACTGACAGAATGATAGCTGTAAGAGGGATCTGAGAAGATGCCAGGCAGGTTGTGATGGTCAGAAGCTGAAGAAACTCTCCAGCGAGACTTTGTGAATAGCAAACAGTTACTCTAGAGTGTTGCAGAATAGCTTCTGAAGGCTGACTTTATTGATTAACTATCATTTATTCCACTCCACTTTAGTCTACTTGCTTAGTTTAAGTAAATCAATACCCCCTTTAATATTGGGCACTTGAACAAACAAACAAAAACATCCTATTTAGTGGACAAAAGCCCATAATAGGAAAAGCTAAGAATGAGTAGTTTTCCAGGCTTCATTCTTCCACTTTTGGCTTCAGAGAAGAAAACCCTCAGTGATAGAGTATTCTATCCCTGGGAATAGAGCTTGGGCAGCTCCAGTGTGGTTCCTCCTAGACCATGAGGAGCGTGGATCGATATCTTTCCAGTCACGGAACATTTGGAGAAAGGTCCATTCTGATGGATGTGTAATACCAACTGTAGCAGCCCAGTTGGTGAACTGAGCTTCGAGGCATTTTCCCTACTGCCTTTCCAAAGACTTCTGTCTGTCAGAGCAGCATCAGGATCTTGCTGGTTCCTGTCTCCTAAGTCTGTCACAGTGAGCTAAGACCCCATTGACTCATTTACCCCTAGAATCAAGAAAGAGAAGAGAGGCCTCAACTACTGTGACAAACCAGAAGACAGTAGCTTATTGTTATTTGTGGTATTTGTGTTCTTACGTTTGAATTTTAATCAATTCAATACATGTATATAAGTAAAAATCAGTTTAAAAAATTATAGCAAACACAGCAGCTTTCTACCCACTCCTCTCCACCTCAGATCCTGCCCCTTCGAGGGGAGGGGTGTGTATTTCTTTGTATCTGTATAATTTCCACTATTTCTAAAGAATCTGCTTCTGCTGCTAGCTTTTGTTTTATTAATTTTAGGTATCTGTTGGATTCTGTTATTATAATTAAGGATTTATCTTACTTACACGACTTCCCTTTCCTACTGCCTCTCAATGTAGTTTTATCATTTTGGTTTTCACTATCAGCCTTTAGAATATTTTGAACACTACACTGCATGTGCTTTGTACCATGATTGTGTTTCATATCTTTTTACTTTTTTTTTTTTTTGAGACAGAGTCTTGTTTTGCCACCCAGACTGGAGTGCAGTGGCATGATCTTGGCTCACTATAACCTCTGCCTCCTGGGTTCAAGCTATTCTCCTGCCTCAGCCTCCCAAGTAGCTGGGATTACAGGTGCCCATTACCATGCCCAGATAATTTTTATATTTTTAGTAGAGATGGGGTTTCACTATGTTTGCCAGGCTGGTCTCGAACTCCTGACCTCATGATCTGCCAGCCTTGGCCTCCCAAAGTGCTAGGATTACAGGTGTGAGCTACTGTGCCTGGTCATGTTTCATATCTTTTATGATAATTTTGACAGTTCTTACTTGTCCTCTACTCTCCTGTTTTCTTCATTCTTATAGAATTATATTTTTTCATTTCTTATTTTCAATCTTGAGCAATTTGTTTTTACTCCATGAAAACTTGTAAAATTTTCTTTTTACTCTTCTGTATTAGTTTTCTGTGGTTGCTGTAATAAATTATCACAAATAGGGTGGCTTAAACAAAAATAAAATAAAATTAATTCTCATACAGTTCTAGAGAATAGAAGTCTGCAATCTGTATCACTGGGCCGAAATCAAGGTGTTGGCAGAGGTGCACTCCCTCTTGAGGCTCTAGGGGAGATTCCACCCTTTGCCTCTTCCAGCTCCTGAATGTGCTACAGACATTTGCTTTAAATGTTTAGGGGATCATTAAAATAGATGAGCTATGAAGAACATTCAGAATAAATCTTGTTTTCCAGGCTCTGATGGCTGCTGGCATCCCTTGAGACCGGACATCACTCCAATCTCTGTCTCTGTGGTCACATAGCCTTTTCTTCTGTCTGTGTGTACTATCTATCTGATACTCTCTTATACACACTTACGATGGCATTTAGGCCTCATTCAGATAATCCAGGATAATCTTACATCAAGCTTCTCAATTTAATCACACCTACAGACTTTACTAGTTACTTTACAAGTAACATTCATGGGTGCCAGGGATTAGGAATTGCCATCTTTTTAGGTCATTATTCATCCTACTACATCTTGAAATTCCATTATTACCATGTATGCCCTGGTGTGTGTCTTGTAAAATCTTCCTGAACTTCAGTAAGAGCCTTAAATGTACAGATTCAAAACTTTTTTTAAAACCAGAATTTTTTTTGTTATAATTTCTTTAATTTTTTCTTTGTTACTTTTTCCCTAAAATTTCATAATTTATTTATTAGATATTCTAGACCTATTTTTTCCTTTTTCCTCATGATTACCTTCTCCATATATATTTTTTTTCTTCTGAGATATGTCTTCTTCTCGATCTTTAAAGACACTAATTGGGTTCTCAATAGTGGCCATTCTTAATTTCAATTAAATGATTTAATTTTTAAATAAAAATATCTAGTTATTTTTGACTCACATAAATCTTCCTTAATGTATTTAAATCATAGCTTCTTTGTTTTTGGATGCTATCTGTCTGATCTAGCAGTTTTGATGCACTATTTTTTCTTTATCTTCTTCTTTTTATGCTTATTGTTACTTTTTTTTCTTTGTCATGGGTGCATTGTTCTTTTATTTTTTATTTTTATTTACCATTGGGGCTTAGTTTTAGCTGATGAGATATCTTAAAGAGACCCAACGCTATTAATAGAGTTGGGAAATAGCTTCTGCTGCTATGGTCTTATTTCTTCACATCTAGTAATTTTTGATTGTATGCTAGATATTGTAAAACATATTTATAAAAGTCTGACTTTTTTTCTTTAAAAGTTTTAGATTTTGAGCTAGCAGGCAGGTAATTTACTGGTGGATCATCATAATTCTTTGAAACCTGTTTTAAAGCTATATCAACTTTATTAAGGGTCTAGGGTAGATCTTCTATAGCTAGAGTAGTTCTGCTTCTAAGCTATAGCCTTTGTAAGAGGTCTCAACTGAGTGCCTGGGGTGTTTAGTGAGGTCTTTCCATGGTGGCTGGTCAGAATTTCTATTTCTTCCAGCAGTTTGAAACCACAAGAATATACATTTTATTTCACAAAAACCTAGCAGTTCTCTACCATCTTCCTGAGTCTCATCATGTGCATGCACAGCTTTAGGATTTAGCCAAAGTAGTAAGAGGACCCCTATATAGATTTGTGAGGTCCGCATAACTTCCTTGTCTACAGTAGCTAGTTCCACATACTTTATCCTTCTTAGCAACTCCAAACATTGATATCTGCTTCCTCAGCTCAATGATACTGCTGTGCTTAGCTTAACTTGCCTCCCTGCATTATAATCTGGAAAGATTTCCCATGTAGAAATTCAGGCTAATTATGGGGCTTACTTTGTGTGTTTCCTCTTTCTAAGGGATCAGAGTTCTGTGCTGCCTTTTGACTAATGTCTGACAATATTGCTATGTGTGTTGTCCAATTTTACAGTCATTTACCATGGGAGGAATAGTCTGGTATTAGTGACTTTATTATGTTTATAATCAGAAACTTTCCTGCTGCCAACTTGATATATTCACTTGAATCTTTTAAAGGCATTTCAAATGCAACATGTCTAAGAAAATAATTAATGGTCCTCTTTTCCGAAATCTAGTTCAGTTATACAAGTAAGAAACTTAAAAATCATCTTCGATATCTCCTTCTTTCTCATTTTTCACATCTAGTGAATCATCTAGATACCTAAGTAGCTCTTGAATTTATGCTTCTCTCCATCTCTACCACTCACCTGTTAGATGAGGCATCATGTTGAAATAGCTTCCCAACTGATTTAGTTAACGGTTAACTCTTGAATTCTCTATCAATTTATCTTTTCATTGTAGCTTTGCTGATCTCATCTAAAAGTAAATGGGGTCATGTTTTTCTCTTCTCCACATCTTGGTTTGAATCCTTCAATGGCTTTTCATTGGTCATAGAATGTGGGCAAAACTCCTTAACACGGTCTTATAACCTCTGCATGATCTATTCTCTACTTACTAGACAGCTTTGTTAAAGAGCTCATTCACCTTTCTCCCTTCACTCTATTCCATGAGATTTTCCTCATGCTATTCTCTTAGGAATGATTTTCTTTCATCTGTTTAGTTATTTTTCTCTCGCCTTTTTAGGACTCAGTCTTATTATTAATCTCTTCTTTAGGGAAAATTCCTGACTAGGTCAAATTTCTAAATAAATATGTTCAAATTCATATGTATCAGTTGGAGCTTCACATTTGTGTGACTTCTTTAAAGTCTTATCCTCTGCTAGAGTAAATACTATAAAAGCAATTTCACAAATATTTTTGCCCATACTTAGCAGAATATCTAAAATAGAAGTGATAAAGTAATATTGCTCAAATAAGCAAATTTGCTGAAAATCAAAAAGATGGTATCTGTAGGTACATCACTGCCTATAACTGTTGTTATATGAGAATTGCAGGCATAGTTTCCATTAGAAACATAAAGTTCACATTTATATTAGTGTCAGAACTGTCACAATATAAATTGTGCTTATATCAAGTTGTAAATGAATATTTAAAATTTTCTTGCTGTTTCCAGAATTTAAATTCTAACATCCCAAAGTTGTGTGTACAAAGTATTTCTAACATCATACAAGTGTTAAATTTACACATAAAATGAACAACATCTAAAGTTCTATTTAGTAGCTATATACCTTGATTCTATCATACTTAGGTTAATTTATGCTGGTTTGCTCGCATGCCAGACACTATCTGAAGTGCTTTGAAAGTATTAACTCATTTAACTATTAAAGCAACATTATGAAGAAGGTACTATAATTATTATTTCCACTCTACAGATGAAGAAACAGAGGTACAGATATATTAAATGATTTTCTGGTGGGCGTAGTGGCTCGCTCATGCCTGCAATCCCAGCACTTTGGGAGGCCAAGGCAGGTGGACCACGAGGTCAGAAGATCGAGACCGTCGTGGCTAACACAGCGAAACCCTCTCTCCACTAAAAATACAAAAACCATCTCCACTAAAAATACAAAACATTAGCTGGGTGTGGTGGCACATGCCTGTAGTCCCAGCTATTTGGGAGGCTGAGGCAGGAGAATTGCTTGAACCCAGAAGGCAGAGGTTGCAGTAAGCAGAGATCATGCCATTGCACTCCAGCCTGGGTGACAGAGCAAGACTCTGTCTCAATAACAATAATAAAAAAAATAATAATAATTTTCTAATGTTCGACAACAGAATCAATATAAAAACTCAGGCTTGTTGGCTTCAGAGAGTTTACTAATTTTGTAGATTCTTTTTATGTGGCCTCCAGATTCTAGCCAGTTTCTTGAAAGTCACAGTAAGTTTACAGTGAAAATTTGGCCCATTTATGTGACAGAGTTTTATTATATCTAGTCTACTCCAAGCTTTGAAAATCGGTATGTCCTCCTATAGCTCAGCAAAGAAGCAGGAGAGACAAGTGAATACTTATGTAGTGATAGGGTTAGATACATTGTTAACATTCTATGTGGTGTATTTTTTCTTACCTCATGCTTCCTCTGAAGAAAAATAGTGTTAACTCTGAAATATTTGTGGGGGTTGTAAAATGGGCAGAATTTAAGGATTTCAGTGTGACCCATTAGACTGAATGAGAGCAGCGAGAAAATTAGTTAAATATACTCAATTTGGTAAATGGTCTGTGATAGGACTCAATTTAAAAAATCCTTTTAAGCAGAATTTAGGTTTTGTGGATTTGGCAAGGTGTCAAATCTTATGAAATATTTGGAGGTCTTAATTCAGCAGTGGACTCAAAATAGATTCTCCTTAATTAGCGTTAAAAGATAAAAGGCAAAAATCGAAATAGAGCCTGCTATAATGTTTCATGAAATTGCCAGATTGCCAGATGATACTTAATTGGAAGCTCAGATAATAATGATGAGCAACCTAATCAGAAAAATATTTTTGGTCTAAATCCCTGGAGAAGGAGGTTGCACACAGTAGACCATAAACTGAAGACATCTAAAAATGAGTTTGACTGTGAAAAACAAAACACTAGCCTCTCTAAACAAAAACAGGCACACAAACAAAAAATAGAAACCAGCTGTTTACGTTTAACATATCACTACATTTTTTGAGAAAGAAAGAATTTACTCAGACTGAAAAATGAAAAGTAGCTCTGAGTGCTTCTGTGCAATACGGTGTCTCTGTACTTAGCAGGGGCTGCTAGAAGTCTTTCATCAAAGTCTATAATACATTTGCTCTATTTAAGAATTATAGCTTGGGATGCAATGTATCCAATTTTGTCATTACTTGAGGGAGAAGAAAAAGCGTGATCAGGATACCAGAATTCTTGTTCTAGAAATTCAGAGTTGCATTGCTTTTCTTGTAATTACCATCTTAACCTCTGGGTATATTTTATTAATGGGACAAGAAAAATTCCAGGGATCCTGTAGAGTTGTACCATCTAATACAGGTGGCAATTTAATTCAAATGTAAATAATTAAAGTTAAAAAAAATTAGAAATTTAATTCATCAGTTGCCTTGGCCACATTTTAATTGCTCAATAGCTTCTTGTGGCTAGTTGCTACAGTGTTGAACAGGACAAATATATAGAATATTGGACAACACAGATACTAAACATTTCCCATCATCTTAGAAAGTTATATTGCACAGTGCTACTTTTGAGTATTTATAATTGGTCATCTCAGCTCTGTTTTCTTGTTTTTATTTTTATTGATTTTTTAGAGATAGGGTCTTGCAATATTGCCCAAGCTGGTTTTGAACACTTGGCCTCAAGTGATCCGCCCACTTCAGCCTCCCAAATCTCTGGGATTACATATGTGAGCCTTTGTGCCTGACCTCAGTTCTATTCTCAATTTCCATGGTTTTATTCTATTTGCCTGAAGCTCATAAGTCCTGTTAATTATCTATGTGGATGTATTATATTGAAAATCTTTCCCTTTTCATTTCTTAAAACCCAATTTTCTAATCTGTGGAGATTAAGACTTAATTTACAGGATTTTTAATGAGCATTAATGTGAAATAATATAGGAAAACTGACATGGTAAATTTGCAATGAATACTAATTTGCGCTCTTTATAACGTAATCTTTTTTTTGATGATAATAGATCATAATCCTTGGGAAATTAGAATAAGGTTATGAGGATTAAGTGCTGATTTTTTGTCTTGCTCAAATTCCTATTTAAGGGGTCTGGGGAGTCATGCCCTACAAATCATAAATTCTCATGAGATGGGTTTTATTTAACTCTATGTATCATGACTTGTTCCTAATCTGACTCTGGCATAACATTATGAGACAAGAAAAAAAATCAAAGTACTTTACCCCAAAACATGTTTCTTTGCCAGGTCTTGAAATGGCCCTGCAAAGCTGTCCTTTGTGTGGGAAAATTCAGATCTGTAAAGAATATTACAATAGCTAGATCTTTTTCTTCCAGGCCCTCCCAATTCTCATGCCTGTAATCCCAACACTTTGGGAGGCTGAGGCGGGCAGATCATCTGAGGTCAGGAGTTGGAGACCAGCCTGGCCAACATGGTGAAACGCTGTCTTTACTGAAAATACAAAAATTAGCTGGGCATGGTGGTGTGCGCCTGTAATCCCAGTTACTCGGGATGCTGAGGCTGGAGAATTGCTGGAACCCCAGGAGGCAGAGGCTGCAGTGAGCTGAGATTATGCAACTGCACTCCAGCCTGAGCTACAGAGCAAGACTCTGTCTTTAAAAAAAAAAAAAAAAAAGAGAGAGAGAGAGAGAAGGAGAGATTAACTATAAGTCTAGCACCTCTTAATAGAAAAATTTGTCATCTATTGTCTCTAAGGGTAGCCACTATCAGACTTCAAAAGAGCCATGGTCGCCACAGTCTTTCATCTTAACCTGAACATTCCCTTTCTACTGATCCCAGGACTTTAGACAAACTCAACTAATTGTTTAAATTAGAAAATGTTTAAATTTACCTATAGCCTGGAACTCTCCCTGTACCCCAATCCTGTTTTGAGTTGTCCCACCTTTGTGAACCAAACCAATGTATTTCTTAAATGTATTTGAATTGATGTCTCATGCCTCTCTAAAATGTGTAAAATCAAGCTGTGCCATGATCACCTTGGGCTTATGTTCTCAGGACCTCCTGAGGGCATGTCACAAGCCATCTTCACTCATATTTGGCTCAGAATGAATCTTTTCAAATATTTTACACAGTTTGACTCTTTTGACCATTGTAGGAGAAATATATATATATACTCTGAGTTAAGAGAAAGCCTGTTTTGACTTCTGCATGACTTTCATCTAATGTTCTTGTCTTCTTATTTTTTATGCTCCTTCTATGTTATCCCGTCATAGTACTTTTTAGGGAGTGTGCTATTCCTGGTCTTTATGCCCTTTCAGGCCATGGCTTCTGTATTTATGCATTTACCATCAAAATTGGGCAAGGGAATAACAAGTGACACTAAGTGGCT
The DNA here is from genome assembly GCA_963574225.1 of Lagothrix lagotricha. Classification (NCBI taxonomy): domain Eukaryota; kingdom Metazoa; phylum Chordata; class Mammalia; order Primates; family Atelidae; genus Lagothrix; species Lagothrix lagotricha. The sequence goes on along the minus strand of CAUYNB010062639.1, from coordinate 7,219 downwards.
CCCTTATGTGTCAGATATGTTTCTCCCTGTCTCGGTTATATATTAGTAGCTTTACCTCCTCCTGATGATCAATTTCAATTACCTCTACCAACCAGGTGATTTTTCTGGTCTGCTACTCCCTTGTTATGTAAAGCCCAAAGTGCTAGACTGACAGCCATAGATTAAAGTTCAGCGAGATTCTTGCTGTTTTCCCTAGCAGTAGCATTCCTTCTTTGCTAGTCAAGACTTCTCAACTTGCAAAGCCCAGCATTGTGAGGCAGAAAACAAAAATTCCCTATGTGTGGTTCACGGGGAGTGATATATGTGAGATGATCTCTTCTTCTATCTCTTGGTTTTTAGAGCCATGCATTTACTTTTTGAGGACACAGAACCATTATCTGTGTATATGTGTGTATATGCATATGTATGTGTATGTGTATGTGTACGTGTATATTGCATTCTGGAGAACAGTGGCTCCTTCTTGTAGGATATTGTCTTTGAGCTGGTGTCTTAGCTATACCTTCTTAAGTAGGTTTTTCTTTGCTTTAGCAGGCTGGCAGATTCTAGGTAATGCCGTATGTGAGAGGACCACGGAATCTCAAGCCCATGTCTAGTGCTGTGCCTCCACTGGTCTGATGTGACTTTGTGTGAGATTCCATGTTGATAGAGCAAACAACTCTTTAAACTTTTGGATAATGGTACAATCTAAGGCCCTGTGGAAAGGAATGGCAGCCAGGTGCAGTGGCTTATGCCTCTAATTCCAGCACTTTGGGAGGCCAACACAGGTGGATCACCTGAGGCCAGGAATTTAAGACCAGCCTGACCACCATGGCGAAACCCCATCTTTACTAAAAATACCAAAATTAGCTGAGCATGGTGGCACATGTCTGTAATCCCAGCTACTGAGGAAGAGGCTGAGGTAGGAGAATCACTTCAACCTGAAGGTGGAGGTTGCAGTGAGCCAAGATTGTGCAACTGCACTCCAGGCTGGGTGACAGAGTAAGACTCTGTTTCAGGAAAGAAAAAAGAAGCATGGCAACCTATATCTTAATATGCATATAGCAGGCAAAATAAATCATTGCTCTTCCAGGTAGAAGGTGTCAACTTGTCACCAAGTATCTCCTTGATGTACTTGAAATCCTCCTTCTTTTACCCTTAGTCTTTAATTGCTATTTAATCACTCTCAGCTATTTTTAAATCATTTTTTAAAGCATGGTCTCCAGCAGCAGCCATCCAATTCTATTGTCATTATAATTGTATTATTTTCTTAACATTTCTCAAACTCTAGATGAATTCCACATATTTGTGTAATTCCTTCCACTTGTGTGTCATCCCAATTTACCACCAGTCAGAGGTTAGTATTTATGCTGCTATGCTGTTACTTTATGTTGGGAACTGTTCATATTCCCAACATTCTTAGAAAAGGATTCCTCATTGTCAGCCAACCAGCAGCTGATTAAGTTCCAGAATGTAGTAATTGTTGTAGGTTGGATTCCCTGGGAGGCCAATTCTGAGATGGAGATTAACATGAGGGAAGTTTACTAGGGAGCTGATTTGGTTTGGATCTATGTCTCTGCCCAAATCTCATGTTGAATTATAATCCTCAATGTTGGAGGTGGGGACTGGTGGGAGGTGATTGAATCATAGGGGTGGATCCTTCAAGAATGGTTTAGCACCATCCTTTTGTTGCTGTTCTCCTGATAGATTTCTCAGAAGATCTGGTTGTTTAAAAGTGTGTAGCACTTTCCCTCCTCCACCCCTTCCTTCTACTCTGGCCATGTGAAGACATGCCTGCTTCCTTTTTCTTTCTATCATGATTGTAAGTTTCCTGAGGCATCTTCAGCCATGCTTCTTGTACAGCCTGTGGAACCATGAGGCAATTAAACCTCTTTTATTTCTAAATTACCCAGTCTCAGGTATTTCTTTATAGCAGTGCAAGAACAGATTAATACAAGAATACGCTCAGAATTAAACCTGCAGATAGAGTTGGCACATTATCAAATAATAATACAGGATAGTCAGTTAAATTTAAATTTCTGGTAAACAACGAGTAATTTTTAATATAAAATACACTGTTTGGGACACAATTATCTGAAATTCAAATTTAACTGGGTGTCCTGTATTTTATGTGATTACTCTATCTGTGGAGGAAGGGAAGGAAGTTGACAGTATCTTCCTTTAGCCTTAGCTGACCCTTTAGGGAACTCTGAAGTTAAGATGCATCTTCAATTTTGTCACTAGTTGAGGCAAGGAGGCTGAATTCTATAACCTAGAATTGACCAGTCATTGGGGGCAGACTGTAACCAGGAGAGAATCATGACCTTGGGGAAGCCAGCTGTCTTCAGCTGAGATTAATTTGCTGAGAGGGCTGTCAGCTGAGGGCTGTCAGTCAACAATACTCCCAGAATTCCAGGGAAATACAATCCTGAAGGGAGTACCTGGGGGGTACATGAGAGTGTCTATTTAAATCATCATCATTATTATCAACATCCTCATTTTTTATCTCTTCTCATGTAAATGCTCTTAACGTTATGTGAAAAATCACATTGGTAACAGTTCCCAACGAGGGTCTTTGTGGCTGTTAAAGATGTGGATAAAGGTCATCTCCCAGAATAAGGCCTTGATGCTCAGTTTCTAACACCCTTGCTCTCCCTCCCTAAACTCTGGCATACCATCTTCAGATCAGGGTCCTGCCACTGCTCTGGAGACCACGCAGGAACTCTTGCTCAGAACTAGCCTTATTTATGGCCTTGGATGCTTATTCCTATATGTTCTTTCTTCTGATACTAATGGGGGTCAAGACTTTGAATTAAGACTGAACAGTCCCTCTGTGTTCTTGATTTTATCTTGGCCTCTTTCTTCTGGGACCTTAATCCATTTACTTTTCCCTCTTTCCTGCACTTTTAAGTTCTCTTCAGCTTACTAGAATTCAAGTCACATATACTAAAAGGCACATACTCTTGACCTATATCTTTCTTTAGCTTCAATTTAGTCTATCCTCTTGCATCTTTAGTCTTTTAAAAGTAATCTGTGCTTGCTATTTATTCTCTTTTTTTCTCTACCTTTTGCCATTTGGCTTATAACAATCCTCACCTACTAAGGGGGTAAAAGGCTACTAGTTTCCTCTTAATTGCCTAAGCCAGTGACCATTCTTTCAGCCTTTATTTTCCTGAAATTTCCTATTGTATTTGAAGTCATAGTTTAACTCCTCTTTTTGACAGTCCTCACTACCTTGATTATACAACTCTACAATCTCCTGGCTCGCTTCATGTCTCAGGACTTACTCATCTCACTTCATTTTATCCTATTGTGTCTTAAATGTTAGTGTTCTTTTATTTTACTTTTTTTTTTTTTTTTAAGATGGAATCTCACTCTGTTGCCCAGGCTGGAGTGCAATGGCATGATCTTGGCTCACTGCAACATCTGCCTCCCAGGTTCAAGCAATTCTCCTGCCTCAGCTTTCCAAGTAGCTGGGATTAGAGGTGCCTGCCACCATACCTGGCTAATTTTTGTATTTTTAGTAGAGATGGGGTTTCACCGTGCTGGCCAGGATGGTCTCAAACTCCTGACCTCAGGCAATCCGCTCACCTTGGCCTCCCAAAGTGCCAGGATTACAGGCATGAGCCACCAGCTCTCTTATTATTCTATATATTCTTCCTGAATGATACTATTTACTCTATAGTTTCAACTAATATTTATGTGCTGCTTACTCTTGATTTTATCTCTCCACCCAAGATCTTTCCCAAAATATACAAACTTGAAACTCAAGTTTCTATATTCAACTCTTCATAAGTTATTTCTATTTGGGTGATCCAAAGATGTCTTGAGGGCAATGTGGACAACACCGAAATGGCCACAATATTCTATCTTCATATATACATTGTTAACACTCCGACACCCAAACTTGAATTCTTAGAGCTATCTCTGACTCCTTTTTCTCCTCATATTTTATATTCAATAAGTCATCTAGTCCTCATAATTTTACCTTCTAAATAATTGGGGAGCTTCTCTCTTTCACCAGTCTAATCTTTCTCACATTTTTCTTCCACAGAACTGCTGTGGTGATCTGAAATAAAAATATAACAATGGCAGTCTTTTGACTGAATCCCGTTTGGCTCCTCATCAAGTATAATTTAAAGTCAAAGATGAAACTTTCACTATGGAACTAGACTTACCATCGTTCCACAAACAGCTAGAAAACTGAACTGCATATGCAGCAACAATTTTTGGATATTGATTAAGCAGTTGGCACAGTTCTGAAAGAAGGAAAATGAATAAGCTAAGCCTACAATGATCCCAGCTTTCGGCTTTCAGGCACTTTCTGGGCTACAGTGCAGGGATGGTTATCTCCATCAGAGCACAGTGGTATCATTGAGTTAAACAGACAGAGACTAGTGTACAGGGAGATTGATGCATATGGAATTTGTGAACAGAAGAACAAAGAGGTTGAAATTGCATGGAGAAAGAATACCAAAAATCTGTATAGGAATCCCATAAAGCTTGTTGCTAAATATTAAACTGTACATATGTAAAAGAAACTCTTTGAGGTCAGGCAAAAATACCCCTGGAAAGCTGTAAGTTGAAAAGTTTCCAGAATTCATACAGGGCTGGGAGACATTTGAGTTTTGGTCAGCTAGAATGAAGAGTCTCTTTGAACACCTGGCCTTTAGGGGAGATGTCAAAGGGGTTATACCACATTAGTGTGCCTACATTGTCAGTCTTTTTAAACTGAGGTTGTATGAAACATAATATAAATGAGTATTTTCTTAATTCTCTCAAAGTTGGTATAATAACATTCTAAATATGTTAGAGAGAAATTAATTCATTACCTACCATGTTGCCTTAGACATTAGGATTTAATTTTCTTGTGGAACTTCCATTGAGAGGGAGTATTTTAATACCCTCTCTTCAAAGCTTAAAAACGACTTCTAAAGGATTAACTAAATATATTGCCTGCCAGACCAAAATCTATTCCCCAACAATGTAAAATACACAATATCCATCACCTAATCAAAAGTTACTAGACCCTAATATCCAGAATTTACAAGGAACTTAAATATACTTACAAGAAAAAAAAATCATCAAAAAGTGGGGAAAGGATATTAACAGATACTTCTCAAAAGAAGACATTTATGTGGCCAACAAACATATGAAAAAAAGTTCAACACCAGTGATCATCAGAGAAATGCAAATCAAAACCACAATGAGATACCATCTGATGCCAGTCAGAATGGTGATTATTAAAAAGTCAGGCAATAATAGATGGTAATGAGGCTGTGGAGAAATAGGGACACTTTTGCCTGTTGGTGAGAATGTAAATTAGTTCAACCATTGTGGAAGACAGTATGGCAATTTCTCAAGCATCTAAAACCAGAAATACCATTTGACCCAGCAATCCCAATACTGAGTATATATCCAAAGGAATAGAAATCATTCTACTATAAAGACACATGCATATATATGTTTATTGCAGCACTATTTACAATAGCAAAGACATGGAACGAACCCAAATCCCCATCAGTGATAGACTGGATAAAGAAAATGTGGTACATATATACCACGGAATACTATGCAGCCATAAAAACAAATGAAATAATGTCCTTTGCAGGGATATGGATGAAGCTAGAAGTCATCATCCTCAGCAAACTAACACAGGAACAGAAAACCAAACACTGCATGTTCTTACTCATAAATGGGAGTCGAACATTGAGAACACATGGACACAGAGAGGGGACCATTACATACCAGGGCCTATTTGGAGTTTTGGGGTGAGTGGAGGGAGCTTAGAGGATGGGTCAATAGGTTCAGCAAACCACCATGGCACACAAATACCTATGTAACAAAACCGTACATTCTGCACATGTATCCCAGTTTTTTTTTTAAAGAAGAAATAAAAAATTACTATACCCAAGAAGAAATTTTGAACATTGCCATGAGAAAAATTACTCAAAAGAAATAGGCACAAAAATGACAGAGATGATGAAATTAACATTAAGTATTTCTTTATGGGTATTATAAATATGTTCAATTTTTTTTAAAAAATAGAAACACATTAAGAAGAGAAATGGATGATATAAAATGAAGTGGGTGAAACTTCTAAAGAGAAAAAATACAATGTCTGAAAAAAATACAATACCTGAAAAAGCAGTCATTGGATGGGCTTAATAGCAGTTGGTAAAAATGCCTTTGCAAAAATTTTAGCTGAGAAAATTATTACAGTGAAAGAGATCTGACCTAACTGACTTCATCTCACTTTTCTACGGAAGGAGTATGTGTAACACATATTTGTATCTCCAGCACTTAGTAGAAGGATTGGCATAAGATTATTTAAAGAATAAATAAGTAGGGCCTGTGCGGTGGCTCACACCTGTAATCTCAGCACTTTGGGAGGCCGAGGCAGGTGGATCATGAGGTCAAGAGTTCGAGACCAGCCTGACCAACGTGGTGAAACCCCGTCTCTACTAAAAATACAAAAATTAGCTGGGTGTAGTGGCACACACCTGTAATCCCAGCTACTCAGGAGGCTGAGGCAGGAGAATTGCTTGAACCAGGATGTGGAGGTTGCAGTGAGCTGAGATTGCGCCACTGCACTCTAGCCTGGGTGACAGAATGAGACTCCGTCTCAAAAAAAAAAGGAAGAAATAATGACTTCATTGTTCCAACTTTGGGTTTAAGGTTTATACACATACCATTAACAATAATAAAATACCATTAACAATAATAAAAATCAAATTTCTCTTAAGCCTCACTCAGTATGGCTTATTTATTTGAAAATCAAAATATAAATGATGAGTCTAAATTTAAAATATGAATATAATATTTTGGTAACTTATTTGTCATATGTATGTATATAGTGTAAATACATTTATTTTTTACTTCATAAAGCTTTGGTAAATAAGTCCAGGATTCCAGATGAGGAATTATGGAATCTATAATTCAAACACTTTCAAATTTTAATATGTCCAAAGAACCTTTGGAAGACTTATTAAAATGCAGTTTACCTTGCCTCACTTCCAGAAATTCTGATTCAGCAAATCTAGACAACAGCTTAGAAATTTGCATTGAAAATAACTACTCAGGCCAGGCGTGGTGGCTCACCCCTGTAATCCCAGCACTTTGGGAGGCCGAGGCAGGCGGATCACGAGGTCAAGAGATCGAGACCATCCTGGCCAACATGGTGAAACCCCATCTCTACTAAAAGTACAAAAAATTAGCCGGGCATGGTGGTACATGTCTGTAG
>CAUYNB010062637.1:0-101914 GCA_963574225.1 Lagothrix lagotricha | reverse complement strand
TAGTATTCCATGGTGTATATGTGCCACATTTTCTTTATCCAGTCTATCATTGATGGGCATTTGGGTTGGTTCCAAGTCTTTGCTGTTGTGAACAGTGCCACAATAAACACATGTGCGTGTGTCTTTATAGCAGAATGATTTGTAATCCTTTGGATATATACCCAGTAATGGGATTCCTGGGTCAAATGGTATTTCTATTTCTAGATCCTTGAGGAATTGCCAGACTGTCTTCCACAATAGTTGAATTAATTTACACTCCCACCAACAATGTAAAAGTGTACCTATTTCTCCACATCCTCTCCAGCATCTGTTGTCTCTTGATTTTTTAATGATCACCATTCTAACTGGCATGAGGCATATCTCAATGTGGTTTTGATTTGCATTTCTTTAATGACCAGTGATGATGAGCTTTTTTCATATGTTTGTTGGCTGCATAAATGTCTTCTTTTGAAAAGTGACTGTTCATATCCTTTGCCCACTTTTTGATGGGGTTGTTTTTTGTTTTTTGTGTTTTTTGTAAATTTGTTTAAGTTCTCCAAACATTCTGGATATTAGCCCTTTGTCAGATGGGTAGATTGCAAAAATTGTTTCACATTCTGTTGATTGCCAGTTCACTCTATTGATAGTTTCTTTTGCTGTACAGGAGCTCTTAAGTTTAATTAGATCCCATTTGTCTATTTTGGCTTTTGTTGCCATTGCTTTTGCTCTTTTAGTCATGAAGTCCCATGCTCAAATACATCAAAGAGAGATTTTTAAACGTGAGAAAAGAGTGAGATTCTATCTTTAGAATGTTGAGGGACAGTTTCCGAGCAGAACAAGGAGCATTTACAGCTACAGGAGTCCCGATAAGTTTTTTTTGTGTGTGTTTTGTGTGTGTGTTTTGTTTTGTTTTGTTTTGAGATGGAGTTGCTCTGTCACCCAGGCTGAAGTGCAGTGGCACTATCTCGGCTGACTGCAACCTCCACCTCCCGAGTTTAAGCAATTCTTCTGCCCCAGCCTCCCAGGTAGCTGGGACTACAGGTGCACACTACCATGCCTGGCTAATTTTTTGTGTTTTAGTAGAAACAGGGTTTCACCTTTCACCATGTTGCCCAGGCTGGTCTCGAACTGTTGAACTCAAGCAGTCCACCCACCTCGGCCTTGCAAAGTGCTAGGATTACAGGTGGGAGCCACCGCTCGAGGCCCCAGATAAGTATTCTTATTGGGAATTGGCAGTCACAAAATTGGGAAAAGAAGGAATTGGGAGACAGATGAGCAAGAATTGGTTCATAAAATGTCTTGCATTCTGTGTTAGTCAGGACTCTTGTTTGCAAGTGACAAAACGATCACATTTGTTTAGGGAGTGTTTTGCTGTTACTGGCTTACCTGACCAAGAAAAATATTGTTTAAATGAAAAGATCCAGAGACCCTCATTCTCTCTCCATCTCTCACTACTTTTTTCTTTGTGAATACTTATTCCCTTCTACTGCAGATTGATTTTGCCCCAAAAGTAAAGAACATTGCCACTTGCAGTTTTTGGCTCATACCCTTTTCTAATTTTCTTTTTTCTTTTTTTATTGTGGTAAAATATATGTAGATTTACCATTTTAACCATTTTTTACATGTACAGTTCAGTGACATTAAGTACATTCACATTATTATGCAGTTATTGCCCCTATTCATCTCTAGAACTTTTCCAACATCCCAAACTGAAACTCTGTACCCATTAGACAAGAACTCCCCATGCTCCCCTCCTCCCAGCCCCTGGGTGGTAACCGCTATTCTATTTCATGTGCCTATGAATTTGGCTGCTCTACGTATCTCATATAAATGAAATTATACAATATTTGTCCTTCCATGTCTAGCTTCTTTGACCACACTCTCTTTTTTTAAATTGACATATAATATTTGTACATATTTATAGGGTTACACCCTTTACTTTTGATCAAAGAGGAAAGAACCTTCTGTGTGCACACACTTCTAATCCTTTAGCTCCATTTTGAAAAATTTTGAAAGGAAACTAATTGGCTTGGCTTGAGTAATATGCTGACTTTCAGACAAGGAAATGACAAGTGTTGTGATTTGCCCATTTGGGGTTGCATGACCACCTTAGTGTCTTCCCCAGTTCTCTGTAAAGAAGACTTCTTATGGAGTCTTCTGTCCTTTCTGTCTAAAACAGCACCCCACACCAATGTCATGTCTTACTCTGCTTTGATTCTTTTCCAACGTACTCATCACTGCCTATTATTAAATGTATTAATTTGCTTATTGATTCCCTAGCCACTACAATATAAGATTTATAACATTAGAGACCTTCTCTGTCTCCTTTATCTCTGTGTTTCCAGTGCCTACAACAGTGACTGGAACATAATTGTAACTGTATTTAATTAATTAATTAGAAATTGAGCTAGAGATACAGATTTAGTATTCACTGGTAAAAGTGATTAAAAGAAATTATGCTTTCTTCCACCTCCTTCGTGAAAATGAAGAATTAGAAATTGAAAGGAAATTAACTTTGAGTATATATGAACAGAGTAATTAAACATGAAAGTTATGCACAAATAGTGAAAGAACAATGCTGTATAAAGATGGATAACTGTGGAAAATACAACCTTGCATGATGGATGCATAAGTAGAATCCTGAAATTTCGGTAGATTAAGCTCTTTCTGAAATTACTTCCTAATGCAGGATATTCACATTTAAACTATAAATGCGAATGTATAAACCCATCAGGTGTTTGCATGTGTGTGTGTATATACACACACACCCACACACACACACTTTTATTAACATTGAAAACTGGCAAATACAGATATGAGTCTTAAACCACAATGGTCAGTACTATTCTTTCGAAATTGCCGTTAGCTTTGCCAAGCAAGACAACATTCTCTGGAGCAGAACTTCACATTGTCAGGTTACCCTACATGAGACTCACTCAGATACTATTCACTGTAACTGCCTTACCTCTCTTCCCCTACCTGTCCTTAATCTCAAGGGCAGGGCAAGTCAAACAAGATAAATGATATATCTAAAAAGACCAAAAAAAAGTAGGTAAAATGATCTCCTGTGCTTCCTGACTTTTTCATGCTGCTTTCCATCTTTTACTTTTCTTAGAGTTTATTATCTTTATGATGCTTCCTGGACATCCCAAACTTAGCCATAGTTGCACCTTAGCCAAGTATACTCTTCCCCGACTCCCTGCCAAAATTACTTCTTTCATATCTCCTCTCACCCATGTAATGAGCACCTTACCTCCAAATCCAATCAGGACTTCATTCCATAGTAGGAAAATGAACTACATTGTCTCAAGGTTGTCCCCCTGCCATGACCTTTTTCTTACTACCTATCTGAACTATAAAATAAGTTATCTATGGCAACTTCCTGCTTTTCTGTGTAGGAGATTAATAGGGAGACGCATTGCCAAAAAGTTCTGGTGCTAACCTCCACCCCTACATTCAGCTGTTAGGAAGTGGGAAAGGCAGATATGGGTACCCAAGAATAGTTTGACTGAGATAACGTCACCCTTTCCAAGTTATTCATAGTAACAGTTTCACATTTATTCTTAATTACCAGGGACATAATGGCCATGCATATTACAAAGTGCTTATGAAATTAATTACTGAATTCTACTTTTCACTTGTGTACTTTAACTGATTATTTGTTACGCATGTAATGTGACTAGCTGCTCTTAAGAGGTGGCATTGCCAAAAAGTACTTAACTGTGCTACAATTAGTATTATATATAGTTTTCTTGGTTTTAAAGGAAAATAATTAACTGAAATGTTGGAATATCCTAAGTATTCTATGGCAATTTTTGGCTTCCTTAAAAACTTCTGGGATTTTGTATGCTTTGAAATCACATTACTTTATGATCCTTGATCTGGTTAGGAAACCTAATGTTATTACCCTGGAATTTGTGAGTCTTTGAAAGGGGATAAAAAGCTATCCACTATGAATCACAGATCCGCTAGATAGATTTGGGGACAAGCTTAGGAAAAAAACAATTCTAATACTGGCCAAGATAAATGAGACCCAGTGTCAGTTTTTCTGCCACTGACTAGGTAGCCTCACTTTAAGGATTTCCGTTTGGTTTATTATCTGTGGGTATCTGGAGTAACTGATTATCCTGTTACTCCATTGTAGCTGCTACAGTGCACAAGTTATCATTCTTTTTTCTTCAAGGTGGTGAGCTTGGTCAGAAGTTACTGTGAGGCTCAGATAACTGACTTCTTAAGTCTGATAAACCTATGGAACTGGGTATATTAGATAAATTTGCTATAGTTTATGTACTTTCATACTTTTGCAATTACTTAGACTTCTAAAATGTATTATTTATTTCTTTTATAGGATAATGAAGGCCAAACAGCTCTACATTATGGTAAGAACTTTCTAAATTACTAAATTATCATATTTGAACATCTTCTCTATTTATTTTCAACTTTGTTCTTACATAGTGCTTAGAAAAGTGTATCTGGCAGCTAGCAGAGATACAATAATTTTTTGTTTAAAAAATGTATTGGGCTGGGCGCAGTGGCTCATGCCTATAATCCCAGCACTTTGGGAGGCTGAGGTAGGCGGATCACTTGAGGTTGGTACTTCTAGACCAGCCTGGCCAACAAAACCTGTCTCTACTAAAAATATAAAAATTAGCCAGGCGTGGTGGCAGGCACCTGTAATCCCAGCTACTCAGGAGGCTGAGGCAGTAGAATCACTTTCTGGGAGGTGGAGGTTGCAGTGAGCCGAGATCACACCACCGCACTCCAATCTGGGTGACAAACTGAGACTCCATCTAAAAAAAAAAATGAAATCCTGTCTCTACTGAAAATATAAAAATTAGCCAGGCATGGTAGCAGGTGCCTGTAATCCCAGCTACTCAGGAGGCTGAGGCAGTAGAATCACTTTCTGGGAGGTGGAGGTTGCAGTGAGCCGAGATCACACCACCGCACTCCAATCTGGGTGACAAACTGAGACTCCATCTAAAAAAAAAAATGAAACCCTGTCTCTACTGAAAATATAAAAATTAGCCAGGCATGGTAGCAGGTGCCTGTAATCCCAGCTACTCAGGAGGCTGAGGCAGTAGAATCACTTGAATCTGGGAGGCAGAGGTTGCAGTGAGCCGAGATCACTCCACTGTACTCCACCCTGGGTGACAAACTGAGACTCCATTTAAAAAAAATTGTATTAATAATTTAGTAAGTTGAAGATATATTAAAATTCTTATGGTCACATTTATAATAAATTAAGTGTTTCTATACTATCAACAAAAATGGAGACCCCTCCAGACCCTCTTTAAAAATTCATTATTTCATTCCTGGTTCTATTCATGAGTGACAAGAAAGATGTTAATTATTGTGACTGTAGAATTTAGCATCTCTCCTACAAGAAATATTTTGTTGATCTAACTCAAGAAAAATAAATAGGATTTTTAACTAATTTCTCTTACAAACTGATTAGCTTAAGAAATCTGTAAAATAAAAATCTCTAAGATGGAAATTATAATATGGCAGCTCTGCTTAGTAAATTCAGTGAGATAAAAGATTACAGTATTTTGTAAAATGTAAAGTACTAGTAAATATAATTTAAAGAATCTGTGTACAGCTGGGCACAGTGGTGCACGTCTATGGTCCTAGCTACTCAGGAGGCTGAGGCAGGAGGATGACTCAAATCCAGGAGTTTGAGGCCAGCCTGAGCAACACAGACCCCATCTCAAAAAAAAAAAAAAAAGATTCTATTTGGGTGTGAATATGGTTGAATGAAAGACAGCCATCAATATTCAAACCAGATTATGGACCAACCACCTTCTGACCTTTTGGGAGGGAGTACATTTGCCAGTCTTGGCAATATTAGACTGCCATTCAGTAACAGGTGGTTCAGATGACCCTGGACACTTTGTTCACTGTTTGGACTTTAAATTTCCACTTCTTAAGTGTTCAAAAATCCCAAGCCTAGAAATCAGCTAAGGGATTTCAAGCTGATAGTGTCTCTGGGATGCTTGGCAGAAACAAAAGCAAAATCATTCTGGAGGGGTGATTCTGGAGAAACCTCGCTGTGCTTTCTAGGAGTTTTAACCTATTGGAGGCTATTATACTACCTATATATGTCAGCCTAATAATTGAGGTTGAAATGTCTGTCAGCCAGCTGCCAGCCCTAACTCACTTATGAGTTTGTCTAGCATAACCTGGGTACCAACACCAGCAGGAGAAAAGAAAATTGTGAGTCAGTCTCACTTTTGAGCATATGCAAAAATCATAAATAAAATATTAGCAAGTGAAATCGATCAGTATATTTTTAAAGGAAAGAAAGATATATATGCTAACCAAGCTGAGCTTATCCCAGGAATTCAAGGATAACTTGACATTTTAAAAAATCTATTAATGTAACCTTCTACATCAGCAAATCAGGTTAAAAAAATCAAATCAAATGCAGAAGAAAGCATTGGAGGACGTTCAACACTCAAGAAGCTGTAGAGAAAAGTAGTTAAGACCTTGTGCTCTTAAGCCAGACTTCTGGGTTCAAATTCTAGTTCTACCACTGACCTGGGACAAAATAGGTACACTGTACCTCAGTTTACTCATGATGAAATAGGGAATAGTAACCTCAGAGATTTGTTATGAGTTAACCTTTGTAAAGTGCTTAGAACAATGTCTGATACCTGGTATATACTCAATAAATGTTAGTTAATTCTTTTTATGATAAAAGCTCTTAAACTAGGAATAGAAGGAGACTTCTATGGCCTGATTAACTTTCTTATCAAAAACCCAGAGCAAACACTGTTATTAAAGATTGAATGTTTGGGGCATTTTCTTTAAAATCAGAAACAAAAAAAGCATGCATACCATAACTATTTCTCTTCAATACTGTATTAGAATTGTAGATAACACAAAATGAAAAAATAAATAAAAGGTACATGAGATGGATAAAATCATCACCATTCTCAGTACAATTAGCTACATAGAAATCCAAGAAACTCCACAAATTATTAAAACCAATTATACAATTTAGCAAGGATGGTGAATGCATTAGTTTCTTAAAGTTCACTCTTAAACATTAGTATAAAAAAGTAAAAAAATTTAAAAATTGTTTTAAATATTATTTACAACAGCAACAATGTCCTGGGACTTAACCTAACAAAAGGCATGTAAAACCTTCATAGAAAAAAAAATGTAATTTTTTAAAAGACATTTTTAAAGGAACTAAATAGAAGGAAAAATAATCCATGTTAATGAATGGGAAGACTCAATTTCACAATGATCATTTCTGCCAACACAAAGTACAAATTCAGAGAATTTTTCTAAGAATTTTTCAGCAGATACTTTGTGGAATTTAACAAGCTTGCCCTAAACTTCATACGGAAGATAAAGGAGCCAAGAGTATCTAAGGCAGTTTGAAGAAAAACAAGAAGGAAGGACTTGCTCTTCCAGATATCAAGATGTTATTTTACAGCTATCATAATGAAGGCAGAAAACTGACTTCCAACATGACAACATCAGAAGCTTTACTAACATGCTCCCTGGTCAAACTGGTGAAAATTATTTTCAAAACTATAGACATTTATAGCTTCTGGAAGTGCTATTAAGGACAAAAAGCAAATGAAGAGACATCTATTCAAGAGAATCTACAAAAATTTGGTAAGAAGGAAAACTTTGCGGTATTTGAGTCAAGATCACTCCCTCCTTTCCCTCTTGCCAGCTCAGCAGTGTGGAGACTCCACTCCACAATGCTGTAGCCAGGAACACAGAGCTCCCTCTGCTCCCAGCTCCCAGTCAGACGGCTTTCTTCCTGGTAAAAGCAGGGCAAACATTTTCTACCTTGCCTCCAGCTACCTTTTGCTAAGGCTGTCCTGGATAAATGTGGTCCCAACTACTTGGGAGGCTGAGGCAGGATAATCACTTGAATCCAAGAATTGGAGGCTGCAGTGAGTCATGATCATGCCACTGCACTCCAGCCTGATTGACAGAGTAAGACCCTGTCTCAAACAGAAAAAAAAAAAGACGTATGAGTAGTCTGAGATTGCACCCTACTTACAAACTAACAAGTTACCCTGACACAGTTTCATGGTTGCTGGCAAAAGACAAAACTTTTGGATCAGAGACAAAAGACTTTATTATCCATGGCACAGCAAGCAGCCTGAGCGTCATGTTTTCATCATTTCTCCTTGCCTCCAAAGTCCCACCAGAGCAATACAGAGAGGCCTAGGTAGATACTGCATACACTGTGTGTCATGGCTTAGGAATCCTGATCTTACTGAACTCTAATCTTTTATAATGGTCCACAAGCAAACCTTTGCTCAGGAGGAGGTATTATGTTTATTATTCTGGATGGTAAGCATACCTGCCCTCTGCTCTGGAAAGAAACACTATCTCTGTTGTCAAATCTTTTCTTTACACAAACATCCTTGAAACTTAGTCTAGAACAAAAGCTGTCTTATGTCTTCTGCATGTCTTATGTACCTTTGTACATAAGACATGCAGAAATGCGAGAGACCTTTCAAGAACTTCTCCCTACAACGATTAATTCAGGAATGCAGATTAAAACATTTAGATACAACTTCATACTCATCAGATTGGCAACTTGGAAATGTCTACAAATATTAGTATTAGAGTGTAGAACAACAAGAATTCTCATACATCACTGATGAGAGTGTCAACTGTTACAGCCATTTTGATATCAGTTTAGTAAGATTTGGTAAGGTTGAAGGTACACATACTCTACAACCCAGTAATTTCAGTTCTACACGTATACCAGAGAAAAACTCCTGAACATGTGTATAATGAAATATGATTTAGAACATTTCTTGCAGCATATTTGTAGTAGTTAACAACTTGTTTTATTAGCCTCTATATTCCTCTGGATGCCATGCTTATAATATTTGTTAATTAAAATTGCACTTAAATGCATCTGTGCACATACAAACACATATTTTATGGTACCAAATCCCTTTGAAAGAACCATTAAAATGAGCATATAAAAGAGTAACATAAGCTGTATTTAATCTGTAATCCTGTCTATAAATAGCCCTCTATAAGAGTTTTTTGTTTGTTTGTGAGTTGGTGTCTCACTCTTGTCACCCAGGCTAGAGTGTAGTGGCGCAGTCATGGCTCACTGCAGCCTTGAACTCCTGGGCTTGAGCAGTCCTCCCACCTCAGCCTCCCAAGTAGCTGGGCCTACAGGTACGCACCACCACACCTGGCTAAGTTATTTTATTTTTCTTGAGACAGGATCTAGCACAGGCTGTTCTCAAACTTTTGGCCTCGAACAATTTTCCCACGTCAGCCTCCCATTTTATAAATGAGGAAACCAAAACTCAAGGAGATTAACAAGCTTGCCTAAGGGAACTGGAAAATCAAACCCATGTCTCTATATTTACTAGGAAAGGACAGAAAAATGAGTGCTTTCCCATACCTCCTTCCACAGCATTCACATCACTTACTCCTCAAACATGTTTATATACTACTACTGTCATATGACTCCTTCTGTATTATCAAGAGCTAGCTATTCTAAACCCTAATTTTCCCCCAGAAAAAATTTATCTCAACAGCCCCACGGCTATGATGGCAATCTGGGATAATCAGGCCTAAGTCAAAGAACCGCAGATTCAAAAAAGAGGAAAAATAAACTCTTCACAGGGGTTGTAAGGCCTTCAGCACAAAATTCAAGGCTACTCATTTTTCCTGATACCTTGCTTCAAGAGGCCGCTTTCTTTTACTCTAAAATATTTGCCCTAAAGTCTAGAGTTCACTGCTCTGCTTATAAAGACAACCACTGCCAGTGCACCCACATTCTCTGCTGAATCAGCTCTTATTTCCGTCCCCTTGTTCTTCTTTATTCCCTTATTCAGATGTTTTTCAGTGCATTCTTTGTGGCATGTGCTGTGTTTTCCTTTTATTTCTCCCTTCCAGAAACTGTAGCAACAGCTAAACCAGATTGAATGTGCCCTTGAGAATTTAGATGAGTCACTCTGTCATCCCTAGTTAACCATTAGGAGTGAATGCCTTTATGGATGTAGGAATGTGTCCGTTTAAGTTTGATATATTTAAAATGCATTTATAGATAGCAACAGGGTAGGGATTTTTCAAAAGGCATTTCTGACTGGCTTCAAATAAGCTGTGTTTTCTTTATGTACTGGTACGGAAAAATCTCTTAACATATATTGTTGAACAAAAAGATTAAGGTGTAGTGCAGTGTATATAGTGTGCTGCCATGAATGTATCTATTCATGCTTGCTAGTAAATATATATCTCTGAGAGGATACATAAAAAGCTAATAATGTTAATTGCCTTAGGGAAGAGGAGGTGTAGGGGCTAGAATACAAGAATAAGATGAAAACCTTTTTCTGTAAACCCTTTTATAACTTCTGTATTGGACCTATATGCATATATTACCTGTTCAAAAATTAAATTATTTTAAATTTGAGTATCATAAGTTCTATTAGTACCATGAATATGATACACCTTCTTAATTATATTTCACTCATTCAACTAATATTTTAATGACTACTATTTGCTGGATATTCTTTTTAAGATAAGGGATGTCCCCAGATTTCTTTACTTCCCACCCAATAAATAAGAACCCAGTATCTATAGTGATATGTGGGTGAGCAAACACTATATCTGGCAGAACTCTGAGCTTGGATTTCAATGCCAGTGCAACCTGGAAATAAGGCCTCTTGAACTAGAAGGAATCAGGAGTCAAAACTGAGATCCTGCACGTGAGCCAAGGCCTTCAAAAGGATACATCCACAGCTTAAAAGAGAAGGCAAAGGGGTGGAGATTAGAACAAGTTGGCCAACTGGTAAAAAGAAGACAAAGAAGCTTCTCTGCCTCAGACTGGCATTTGGGTGGGAACAAAAGCCCTATAAGTTTGGGGTTCACATTTATATTCTGGTTATTTCAGGAATCCTCAAGTCAAGAAATTAACATAAGTGTACTGGGCTGGTGAATGCTAAACTTTTCTTGAGAAACACATCTTCAGCCTATACAGTACAAAATCCCTCCAGAACGAAGCCCTACTGAAAATCAGTTCACAATCCAAAATTACAAAATACACTTGAGTGAATGTCAGCAGACACAGAAAACCACAGTATTAGACTTTGAGGATCTTCAGTAAAACTATTGAAATGATCAGAATAAGTCTGTATAAAATCAAGGAATCAAAAACACAAGAACAAGACATTCCAAAAAAGAACAGGCAGATATGGAAGAGAACCAAATAGAACTTATGTAAATGAAAAAACACAGAAATTTTACAATGGATAGGTTAAAGTGAAGAATTGACACAAGTTAAAAAAAAATGGTAAAAAGATTTGTCTAAAGCAATTGCCAAAAAGCCAGCACAGAAAGGTAAAGAAATGATAAATGTAAAAGAGACATTAAGAGTGGAACAAGAAAGTTAAGCATTTATTGATTTATTTTAATTTTTTTTTTTTGAGAGAGAATCTCACTCTATCACCCAGGCTGGAGTGCAGTGGTGTGATCTTGACTCACTGTAACCTCCGCCTCCTGGATTCAGGTGATTCTCCTGTCTCAGCGTCCAGAGTAGTGGGGACTACAGGCATGTGCCACCACACTCAGCTGGTTTTTATAGTTTTACACACCTGGCTAGTTTTTGTATTTTTAGTAGAGATGGGATTTTACCATGTTGATGAGGCTGTGTCAAACTCCTAGCCTCAAGTGATTCGCCTGCCTCGGCTTCCCAAAGTGCTGGGATTATAGGCACGTCACTGTCCACAGCCTAATTTTTTTGTTTTTAATTTTTGTGGGTACATAGTAGATAAATATTTATGGGGTACATGGGATACTTTGATACAGGCATGCAATGTATAATAATCATATCATGATAAATAGGGTGTCCATTCCCTCAAGATTTATCCTTTGTTTTACAAGCAATCTAATTATATTCTTTTAGTTATTTTGAAGTATAAAATTCTATTATTATTAACTGTAGTCATCCTATTGTGCTGTCAAATACTGGGTCTTACTCATTCTTTGTAACGATATTTTGTACCCATTAACCATCCCCACTTCCCCCCCGCCATGTCCCTACAACCTTTCCCAACCTCTAGTAACCATCCCTCTACTCTCTCTTTACATAGTTTTAATTAATTTTTAGCTTCCACAAATAAGTGAGAACATCTGAAGTTTGCCTTTCTGTGCCTGGCTTATTTCACTTAACATAGTGACCTCCAGTCCATCCATGTTGTTGCAGATGACAGGATCTCACTCTTTTTTTATGGCTGAATAGTACTCTATTGTGCATACCTGCCAATTTTGTTTATCCATTCATTTGTTGATGGACACTTAGGTTGCTTCCAAATCTTGGCTATTGTGAACAGTGCTGCATCAAACATGGCAGTGCAGATATCTCTTTGATATGCTGATTTTTTTTCTTTTGGGTATATACCCAGGATTGAGATTGCTGGATCGTATGGTAGCTGTATTTTCAGTTTTTTGAGGAACCTCCAAACTGTACTCCAAAGTGATTGTACTAATTTACATTCCCACCAATAGTGTACAAGGGTTCCCTTTTCTCCGTATCCTCGCCAGCATGTTACTGCTTGTGTTTTGGATAAAAGTCAAGTTCATTATATTTAATACGAGTTCCAGAAGGAGAGATTGGAGAAAATCAATATTTGAAGATGCCCTCACTAATAATTCCTAGAATTGATTTAAACCTTGGGATCTTCAGATTCAGGAATTATGAACTCTGGTTGGTAATAATCTGTGCTGTTCATCTGGTGGAATACTATACAGCAATGCAAATAAGCTGCATCTACATGCAGTAACTTAAATGAATCTTACACATGCTATTGAGCTGACATGCCAGACAGTATGCTTTCCATTTATATAAAGGTCAAAAATGGGAAGAACATCTCTACCATTAGTAAAGGGGATAATGATTACCTTGGGTGAAGTAGGCAGGTAGCAAACAACTAGAAGGGGTTAACAGGGCAGGAGTGCCTCTCAGAGTCTAATAATGATCTGATTGTTGATATATACTAGTTACATGGATAAATTTCCTTAAGAAAATTTATATATAGTTGACCAATGAACAATATAGGTGTGAACTGTGTGAGTCCACTTACTACATGCAGAGTTTTTTTAAAAATAAATACATTGGAAAATATTTTGAAGATTTGCAACAGTTTGAAAAAACTCAATTTTGCAGCTTAGAAATATCAAGAAAAACTAAGAAAAAGTTATATATGTCATGAATGCATCAAATATATATAGATACTAGTCTATTTCATCATTTACCATCATAAAATGTACACAAATCTATTATAAAAAGTTAAAATTTATCAAAACTTAGGCACACAAACACAGACCATTCATGGCACCATTCAAAGTGGAGAAAAGTGTAAACAAATGTAAAGATGCAATATTAAATTATAACTGCATAAAATTAAGTGTAGTACATACTGTTCTGTAATAATTTTGTATACAGCTCCTATTGCTATTGCAGTGAGCTGAAGTGTTGCCAGTCTGTGCTTAAAGTGCCAGGTGATGCTGGTCATCTCTACATGAGCAGTTTGTCTCTCCAGTAAATTGCATATCACAGTAAAAAAGTGACCTCACAGTTCTTGTGCGTTTTTCTTGCTTAGTACCCTACCATAAACCTTGAAATAACACAAAGGGGCTCATACAAAATGCCACTAGCGACGCTGGAAGTGTTCCCAAGAAGGAAAGTCATGACATTACAAGAAAAAGTTAAGTTGCTTGATATGTACCATAGCTTGAGGTCTGCCAGTGCAGTTGCCATCATTTCAGACAGATGATTGATCTTGGAAACAGGAATGTACAGCATCAATAAATACAGTACAGTACTATACAGGTATTTTATGATTTTCTTAACATTTTCTTTTCTATGGCTTATTACATTAAGAAGACATATACAAACTATGCATTAATTGACAGTTTCTGTTACTGGTAAGGCTTCTAGTCAGCCATAGAATATTAGTTAAGTTTTTGAAGAGTCAGCAGTTACATGTAGCTTTTCTAATTCATGTGGAGCTGGCACGCCTAACCTTCATGTTGTTCAGGCTCAGCTGTATATGATTTTGGTACCCTTCTGTATGCATTTTATACTCTTTAAAAAGTATACAGACACCAAAAAAGTCTAAACCTAGGCAGATGTACAGTAGTGGTGTTATTGTTTCTATGTAAAATCCCATTTAGTCTTTTCTACAAATGTTTGAGCTAGGTGTTACCTTTCCCCATTTTTAGATGAAAAACTACAGTTGAGAGATGTGACCTTGACAGGGTAATCCAAGCTGTAGGTAGCAGAGCCAAGACACTTATACAGGTCTTTTGATTCCACATCCAGACCTCTTTTTGTAATTTTACAAATAATTACAGTCCTCCTGTCTTTTTAAGGAAGACATTATTTTGTGGAAGATAATCTTTTGTAGAAACATTAAAGAAAATCTTTTCTTATTGGCCACCTTGGTCAGTGATTCAAGGCTAGTTTTCAAGACTCTACTTGGCAGTAAATATATGTCAATATCTCTGTCTATCTGTGTGCTTTTATCTTCTTATTTCTGTTCACAGAGAGGTTAGACATGAATAAAAACAAACTATCCCTGATTCAGAAATCTTGCCTAAAATTGATCCAGAACTTCTGATTCTCTCAGATTATATTAATCATCATGGAAAGAACAAAGAAAAATGCCATATATGTTAAAATCAAGATAATCAAATAGTAAATATCCTTAGAAGTTCTAGCATTACAAATATATAAAACTAAAATATTCTGACAATTCAGGAATATTTAATAAAAATTATTTTTTGTTTAAAATAATTTTAAATATTTTAAATATTTTAAAATTATAAATTAAAAATAACCCACTCCTATAAGCAATTATGAATTATTTAAAATAATGAATTCATAATTGCTTATAGGAGTGGATTATTTTTTATTTATAATTTTTCACTAGGTCACCGAATTCTTGCCAGTTTTTAAGGTAGTCAAAACAGTCTTGTATGTAATAATAGTAACCATTTATTAAGCACCTATTATATGCCAGAGAATCTGCTGGGCATATTTGTTATTCATTTAATCACTTAATATTATTTAGCCCTTTTTATTTAGTAGGCAGTTACTATTTGTTGATTTTATTTTATTTCAGGACTCTTAACCTACTCTTGGAACTTTCATAAAACTATAAGTATCGTTAAATCCAGTGAGTGCAGTCAGTGTTGGGGATGTCTTTGGGGGCTTAGCTATTATTTTTTATGAATTACGGTTGGGCTTGACAGCTGTCCTTGTGTTGACAGCTCTTCTGATTATAGCAGTTGTCAAACTCCATCTTTAAGCAGGTTGTAAATCCTGGCTTCTTCCGATTAAAACTGGGTCAGAGCCAATCACAGGTTAACTAGAGGCCAGTATTCTACTACTGTACGTCCTTACTAGTTCATTCTAAATGGGCTTTGTGTGGCAGCATACTAAAATCCTTATATGCCTATATTTTACCTGGGTTTTTTTTGAATCTTCAGATATTGGTCCCCCGGTTATTTTGTGATTAAACATGGTCCTTGCTGAAGAGTATATTGGTATAAGTGTGGTCTTCCTTATAAATGGCCTGTTAGCCTTCCCCTCCTGTTCCTCCACTGGGAATACTAATATCATTGCATCTGTGTCTCCCAGGGGAAATCAAGGCTTTTCCTTGCTCGTGCAGTCATGTGATTTCAGAGTGGGCAGGCTTTGTATCCTCATGAGCCCTCGGTCTTCCACGTAAAGCACCATCTGTTCTGTTACCTCCACACTGTTACAGGGCAGTGGGAGGAGGCATTAGAGTGAAAATAAATAAAATAAAAAAGAAAGAAATTCATCATCAAAACCCTGAGGATTAATGGAGTCAGAAGGCTCACTGCTCTGAATGAAAATTCATCTTCACCTGTGCCAATGTCAGGGCTGCCTCTATGGCACTTGACAAATAGAGGTTCCCAGGGTACCATAAATTCAGCAACTGTTCTAATCCCTGTAGACTTGCTCAAGCTTTTCCGAGATGGGCTTATGACTGTTTTTGTATTTCCCAGCACATTGTGGGCACCAGTATATCCCTTCGTTAATTTGGTAAAATGTTAGCACCCTTTCCTCCTCATTTCTTTCTCATGTTCTTTGCCTTTGTCTGTTTTGAAAGGTTGGGCAGTGTACACATTTCTGAAAGACGACTCTACATTGTGACTTGGGTTTCACTGAAGATGCCAAAGGCAGAGAAATCAATTAACTAATGAATTTTGAGCAAATAGTAAGTGCCCAGCATTATGCTAGATGGAGAAGAGAATACAAAAAGGCATATACTCAAGGAGTTCACCGTCTAATTGGGGGATACAAAGCATATTTTTTCAACAACTATTTGTTGGGCAACTATATGTGCAAGTATGCTCTGTACTAACGTAAGCATAATGGATACCTCTCAATAGTCAATCTCCAAGAGATACTCAAAGTGGCCTCCTCATATCAGGATAAGATGCACCCACGTGGTTTAAAAGGACTCTATCCTTTAAGCTACTCAGTCTCATTCTTTTTTCTCTCTACGACTTCCTTGTTGTTTATGCTGTCATGTGAGTCTGTCTTTGCATAAATCCCAGGCATTTGTTAATAAAATTCCTTTCATATGAATGCCATATTTCTTGCTCTGAGTTAACTGTTTTGCAACCTTAAATTCCAAATTTATATCCACATTATAGTTAGACCTGAGCTAAAATTTCATTCACATCTGTCAAGGTAGGGAATTATTATTAGCCTCAGTTAGCATTTTCATAGCTGGTTGACTAGAGTTCTCTAGATATGGAATTTAAATTCTTAAGCTCCATTCCTGGGTTGGTACCCATAGATTATATTACATCTCACCACTGCGATGTTCACATCATCATACAGCATAAATGTAATTAATGTCCCTTTGTCTGAGATGGCCATGTTTTGTGTCTTCAGCCATAGCACACATCTACTTCACCCTGATCTTCTTGTGTAACTGTTGGGTTAGTTTTGAACTTGGCATGATATGACAGATTATGTTGGTTATTATTGTGTATTACATATTTCTACAGTGGGAAGTTTATTCCTGTGATACTGCTAAAGGTCCTATTTTAAAACCTGTAACTGCAGTGTAAAGGTTAAATCATTATTGTTCAAAACATAAATGTCTTATAGCCAGTTCTATGTAGGGTAAATAGCCTCTTTTCACAGCTACTTGATATGAGGCAATGTGTCTTTAATTTTGTTGTATTTTATGAGAGATTGTCTTTCATTTTAATCTAATTTGGTATACAGTGATTCATGATCAAACCTTTCAGAAATTTAAAATTAAAATGTTAACTAAAATTATTTTGGGGCTGGGCACAGTGGCTTATGCCTATATTCCTAGCACTTTGGGAGGCTGAGGCAGGTGGATCACCTTAGGGCAGGAGTTTGAGACCAGCCTGGCCAACATGGTGAAATTCTATCTCTAGTAAAAATACAAAATAAAAATTAGCTGAGCTTGGTCGTGGGCGCCTGTAATCCCAGCTACTCAGGAGGCTGAGGCAGGAGCATCACTCGAATCCAGGAGGTGGAGGTTGCAGTGAGCTAAGTTCATGCCATTGCACTCAAGCCTGGGTGACAAGAGTGAGACTTCATCTCCAAAAAAATTAAATTATTTTGGGAGGCAATTTTAAATTCTCAAAAAGATATTATAATCCTAAACACTCTCTTGAATCCTCGGCCTTGGTAAAGATGATACTGTCTCTTCCTCCCTGTTTGTGGCATCCCTCAAGATGCAGAATGGCTCTTGAGTCTGAGGAGCTACCTCAAACTATGATCTCAGCCAATCAGCAGTGACCCTGGGGTTGGACGAGGCAATTTTTGCCTCCCTTTACATTTTCTCCTATTCTCCATTCATCAAATATTAATATCTATACCTTGGTAGCCTTCTAAGAAACTCCACACCACTGAAGGCAGAGTTAGGGTTCACAAATGGTCTGATGTTAGCACAGAAAAAAATCTGCCCTCTACTTTGGTTCACTTAGAACTATTTCTGAGCTTATATGGTTATGGATTACAGTTTGGTACCTAAGTTTATCAGGATAAGTAATGTAAAGGGTCACAAAATCTATCCCAAGTCTGTAACCTGTCACAACCTGGTTTTGGCTGTCGACTCTATACCCACTTCACAGCACATAGCCATGAAGCCCTGAGCTGGAAGCATCTACCCAGGGAGAAAAGATGGTCAAGGGAACCAGAGAAACTATTTTATCTTTATTTGTATACTGATAGAGAGCAAAAGAAGAAACATTGCTGCTAAATCATTTAAAACAAACCCCTGGGGATTTCTGCTTCCACTATTAAGATGTAGAAAACTGCAAAAGAACTTCATTCTCACCCTAACAAAAGACAAAGATAATCTACAACATAACTTTTGTGAACACATGGAAGAGCAAAGGTTTCATGGCAGCCAAATAAATTGAATTTCAAAGAGAGACAAGCCCCTATAGGACACACAAACTGTTTCACCTTTGGCACAACGCTTGAAGAAGAGGCAGCCACCATAAAAACAGGTAGGAAGCAAACAGCTAAGATGAACAAATTGTTAAAGTGAGCTAGCGTGACATTTTAGAGTAACTGGGAGGTTGAGACCCAAAAGGAGTCCTCAGTTGCATTCTTTTTCATTAACTGGGTGCTCATGAGAGAAATTTAGAAGAAAGAAAGCCCTCTTCAGTGGCACACAGGCATGAAATACTTCCACTTCCCTGTATCCTTTTTTAATTAATTAAATTTTTGACACATAAAAATTGTATATATCATTTACAACATGATGTTTTGAAATATGTATACATTGTGGAATGGTTGAATTGAGCTGATTAATATATGCATTTTTGTGGTGAGAACACTTAAAATTACTCCCAACAATTTTCAAGAATACAGTAAATTATTAGTTGTAGCCACCATGTTGTACAATCCTACACTCTTGTTTCATTCAAAGATAAATCCTTAAGCCATAGAGGAGGAGCTGAAAGCCTTTCTGGCCTCCTCTCCTGCTGCTCCTGGGCTCAGGCAGATATCCACTGCTTTTGAAGTGAGAGTAAAAGCAAAGTCTGCCTTCAGGGAGGGACAGGAAAACCCTGGCCTTAGGACCCTGCAGCGATACAAAGCAGAGATTCCCTCGCCAGTGAAAGCAGGGCAGGAAGGTCTCTCGCTCCCAAGACACCCACCACTACCAGCACCACATACACACACACCACAGTTTGACATTTTGGGGAGGGGTGTGTAGGAACAATGAGAAATCACCATCCCTGAGGTCCTTCCTAAGACTGAAACCAGCCCAAAAGGACAAAGAACTCCATCTTACTGCCACCATGAGCCAAGCCCTGAGTAATAAGCAAGAGGAGTCCATTAATGGAGGAGAGACAGGAATGTAGAAAGAGACTCCCTCTGTGGTACAGACATGCAGAGACTGCTGAAAGCTAAGGGTGGAGCAAGAATAGTGGGGAAAGAAACCCCTAGCACCCTAGCCCCACACTAAGCATAAGGTAGCAGCATCCTATTACTAGAGGAGTTTGAAAGCAATGATGCACTGAACTTATCTATCACAACAACAAACTCAAACCCAGTTCAGCTACCAACATTCATCTCTACATCTTCATCAGAGCTCTTGGGTGAACAGTGCATTGTCAGTGAGCAGTAATACCTTGAAAGGATTCTGTTTTCCTGAGCAGTAGGTCTCAACAGTGAGCTTAAAATATTTAGTAAACCATGTTGTAAACAGATATTCCATCATCCAGGCTTTGTTGTTGCATTTATAGAGCATAGGCACAGTAGATTTAGCATCATTCTTAAGGTCCCTAGGATATTTGGAATGGTTAATGAGCATTGTCTCCAACTTAGTTACCAGTTGCATTAGCCCCTAACCAGAGAGTTCACCCGTTCTTTGAAGCCAAGCGTTGTTTTCTCCTTTCTAGTTATGAAAATCCTGGACGGGATCTTTTTCTAATAGGCTGGTTTGTCTACATTGAAAATCTGTTGGCTGGACACGGTGGCTCATGCCTGTAATCCCAGCACTTTGGGAGGCCCACGTGGGTGGATCACTTGACGTCAGGAGTTCGAAACCAGCCTGGCCAACATGGCAAAACCCCATCTCTACCAAAAATACAAAAAATAGCCCTGGTGTCACATGGCCTGAAATCCCAGCTACTCGGGAGGCTGAGGCAGGAGAATCACTTGAACCTGGGAGGCAGAGGTTGTAGTGAGCCAAGATCAGGTCACGCACTCCAGCCTGGGTGACAGAATTAGACTCTCATAAAAAAGAAAAGATAAAAGGAAAATCTGTTGTGTAGTATAGCTATCCTCATCAATTATCTTTATCTTAGAGCTTCTAGATAACTTGCCACCCCTTCTACATCAGCATTTACTGCTTTACCTTGTACTTTTCTTTTGAGATGGAGTCTCACTTTGTCACCAGGCTGGAGTGCAGTGGCAAGATCTTAGCTCACTGCAACCTCTGCCTCCTGGGTTCAAGTGATTCTCCTGCCTTAGCCTCCTAAGTAGCTGGGACTACAGGCATGTGCCACCATGACCAGCTGATGTTTGTATTTTCAGTAGGGATGGGGTTTCACCATGCTGGCCAGGATGGAGCCTTGCACTTATATTTTATGGAGACAGCTTCTTTCCTTCAGCCTCATGACTCAGCCTCTGCCAGCTGCCAGCTTTTCTTCTGCAGTTTCTTCATCTCTTTCAGTCTTCATAGAATGAAAGAGTTAGATCCTTGCTGTGGATTAGACTTGGCTTCAGGGGATGTTGTGGCTGGTTTGATCTACCCAGACCACTCAGACTTTTTCTAAATGAGCAATAAGGTTGTTTTGCTTTCTTATCATTTGTGTGTTCACTGGAATAGCGCTTCTAATTTTCTTCAAGGACTTTTACTTGGCATTCACAAGTTGGCTGACTGGCACAAAAAGGCTACTTTTGGCCCACTTTTTGACATGCCGTTGTCACTAAGCTTAATCATTTCTAGCTTTTGATTGAAAATGAGAGATGTGTGACTATTCCTTTTACTTGAACACTTCGAATTCATTGTAGGGCTGTTAATTGGCCTAATATCAATATTATTGTGTCTCAGGGAATAGGGAGACCCAAAGAGAGGGATAGACGAAGGATTGACTACTCCATGGTACAGTCAGAACACATACAACGTTGGTCAATGAAGTTCATATTACATGGGTGCAGTTTGTGGCATCCCAAAACAATTACAATAGAAACATCAAAGGTCGTTTATCGCAGATTCCCACAACAGAAATACTAATAATGAAAAGTTTGAAGTATTGTGAGAGTCCCCGCGGTGTGACACAGAGACACAAAATGAACAAATGCTGTTGGGAAAATGTCACCGGTAGACTTGTTTAATACAGGGTTGCCACAAATCTTTGATTTAATAAAGAAATGCAGTATCTGTGGTGCACAGTAAAGTGAAGCACAATAAAATAAGTTATATAAAATATTTTGAACTGAATGAAAATGAAAACACTCCTGTCAAAATTTGTGGGATGCATGAGAGGCTGAGGCAGGAGAATCACTTGAGCCAGGGAGGTGGAGGTTGCAGTGAGCCAAGATCGCACCACTGCACTCCAGCCTGGGCGACAGAGCAAGACTCCACCTTGAAAAAAAAATTGTAGGATGCAGCTAAAGCAGTGCTTTAAAGGAAATTAAATACCATTATTAGAAAAGAAGAAAGATTTCATGTCAAGGATCCGAGTTTCTATCTCAAAAAAAAGAAGGGCAAATTAAGCCCTAAGTAAGTGTGAGATGATAATAAAGTTCAGAGCAGAAATCATTGAAATAGAAAACCAGAAAACAGAAGATCAGTGAAATCAAAAGCTGGTTGTTTGTAAAGATCGATAAAACTGACTCTAGCCAAACCAATCAAGGAAGAAAAAAAAAGAAGAAGAAACAGGCTGGGTGCTGTGGCTGACACCTGTAATCCCAGCACTTTGGGAGACCAGTGCGAGAGGATCAGTTGAGACAAAGAGTTTGAGAACAGCCTTGGCAACATAGCAAGACCCCATCTCTACAAAAGAAAATTTTTTAAAACATGCCAGGCACAGTGGTTTGAGCCTGTAAGTCCCAGCTACTCAGGAGGCTGCGGCAGGAGGATCACTTGAGCCCAGGAGTTCTAGGATGCAGTGAGTTATGATAGTGCTACTGCAGTCCAGCCTGAGTGACAAAGTGAGATGCCGTCTCCAAAAATAAAAAGCAAATTAGCAATTTCAGGAATGAAAGGATATTAGTACATACCCTGAAGATATTATAAAGCAAATAAGGAAACATTATGCACAATTTTGTACCAATGAAGCAGATAACCTAGATGAAATGGACAAATTATAATTCTTTTTTTTTTGAGACAGGGTCTTACTCTGTCACTCAGACTGGAGTGCAGTAGTGTGGTCTCAGCTCACTGCAGGCTCCACCTCCAGGGTTGAGGCAATTCTCCTGCCTCAGCCTCTCTGGTAGCTGGGATTACAGGTATGCGCCACTACACCCGGCTAATTTTTGTATTTTTAGTAGAGATAGGGTTTCACCATGTTGCCCAGGCTGGTCTCAAACTCCTGACCTTAAGCAATCTGCCTGTCTTGGCCTCCCAAAGTACTACTACTAGGATTATAGGCATGAGCCACCACACCTGGCCAAGACAATTTTTGTTTTTTTTTTTTTTTTTTTTTTTGAGACACAGTCTCGCTGTTTCACCCGGCTGGAGTGCAGTGGTGCAATCTCAGCTCACCGCAACTTCCACCTCCTGGGGTGAAACAATTCTCCTGCCTCAGTCTCCAGAGTAGCTGAGACTACGGATGCATGCCACCACGCCCAGATAATTTTTGTATTTTTAATAGAGAGGATTTCACCATGTTGGCCAGAATGGTCTCGACCACTTGACCTCATGATCTGCCCACCTCGGCTTCCCAAAGTGCTGGGATTACAGGCGTGAGCCACCACCCCTGGCCTCAGGACAAACTTTTTTTAAAGATACAAACTACTAAAGTTTTCTCAGAAAAGAAATAGAAGCCCAGGCATGGTGGCTGACACCTGTAATCCCAGCACTTTGGGAGGCTGTGTGGCAGGTGGATCACCTGAGGTCAGGAGTTCAGTATCAGCCTGGCCAGCACAGTGAAACCGTATCTCTACTAAATATGCAAAAATTAGCCACATGTGGTGGTGCATGCCTATAATCCCAGCTACTTGGGAGGCTGGGGGAAGAGGATCACTTGGAGCCAGGAGTTCAAGTCTGTATAGCACTATAATCATGCCTGTGAATAGCCACTGCACTCTCGCCTGGGCAGCGTAACCTGACCACATCTTAAAAAAACAAACAAAAATAAAAAATAGAAAATCTGGATAGCCCTATGTCTATTAAAGAGATTGAATTTGTAGCTAAAAACTTTCCCACAACATGAATGCTACTGAGTATTTAAGGAAGAAATTGGCTGGACGTGGTGGTTCACACCTGTAATCCCAACACTTTGGGAGGCTGAGGTGGGCAGATCACCTGAGGTCAGGAGTTCAGGACAAGCCTGGCCAACATGGCAAAACCCTGTCTATACTAAAAATACAAAAATTAGTCAGGCATGGTGGTGGGCACCTGCAATCCCAGCTACCTGGGAGACTGAGGCAGAAGAATTGCTTGAACCCAGGAGGCGGAGGTTGCAGTAAGCCAAGATCACACCATTTACACCATTGCACTCCAGCCTGGGAGCAGTGTGAGACCCCGTTTAAAAAAAAAAAAAACAACTACCAGTTCTACACAGAAACTTTTCCAGAAAATAGAAGGGGAGGGACACTCATTCTGTGAAGCCAGAATTACCCTGACACCAAATCCAGACAAAAGGCTTTGAGGAAAAGAAAATTACAGGCCAGAATTCCTTATGAACATAGATGCAAAAATATTTAATAAGATGTTAGCAAGTTGAACAAATAAAAAAAGGATAATAAATACAAAAAGGATAATAAATTATGTAAATACAAAAAGGATCATAAATTATGTCCAGATGTGTTTATCCTAGGAATGCAAGGTTGATTTGGCAGTTGAGAACCATAATATTTCACCATATCAACAGATCAAAAAAATAAAACGTGATTATATCAATGTCTGTAGAAAAGGCTGACAAAATTCAACTTTCCTTCATGATTAAAACAACAACAAAAACTCATAGCAAAGTAGAAACAGGAAATAGGAGGGAATTTCCTTAGCCTGAGAAAATCAACGGTTAATATCATCCTTCATGAAAGGCTAAATGCTTGCTTTCCCTCTAAGACTGTGAACAAGACAAAGACATCAACCCTCCGCTTTGATCCAGGATTATATTGAAAGTTCTAGCCAATACATTAAGGCAAGGAAAAGAAATGAAAGTCATGTAGATTTAAAAAGAAGAAATAAAGCTTTCTTTTTTGATAGGTGATGTGTCTATCTGTGTATAAGACCACAGTAATCTATTTTTGAAAACTAGAATAATTGAGTTCAGGAAGTTCACAGGGTAAAAAATCAATATACAGAAATGAGTATTTCTATATACTAGTAATGAACAGTTGAAAATTAAAATTCAAAAACACCAAGGCTAGTATACAAATCTTGTTTTTCTTTATGTTTGCAGTGGACCAATTGAATATTGAAATTTTAAAAGATATTATTTGCAGTAGCCTGAAAAACATGAAATTCTTAGGGATACATCAAACAAAATAAGTGTAAGATTTGTATGCATAGAATTCCTAAATATCAAAATTAAGAAAAATTGGAGTACATGGAGACAGATACAATTTTTCATTGATCAAAAGACTCAACATTGTTAAGCTGTCCATTCTTTCCAAACTGATCCATAGATTCAGTGGGGTCTCAATCGGAATTCCAGCAGGATCTTTGTAAAAACTTATAATTTGATTCTAAAATTTATATGGAAAAGCAAAGGACCTAGAATAACCAAAATAACCTTGAAAGAGAATAAAGTTGGATGCTCCACACTGGTTTCTTACTATAAAGCTACAGAAATCAAGGCAATGTTGTATTGGTATAAGAACAGGTATGTAGATTAAAGGAATGTAGTAGATAGATAACCTAGAAATAGATCCGATCACAAACGGTGAGCTGATTTTTGACAAAAATGTCAAGATAAAATTCAGTGGAGGGAAGGATAGCCTTTTTAGCATATAGAGCTGTAACAGTTGGACATCCACATGCAAAATAAAAGGTGAGCCTGAACCCTACTCAAAAATTAACTGGGAAGGTAAGATCTTAGACCTATATGTAAGAGGAATAATGGTAAAGAACTATAAGAATATCTTTGTGATCTTGGTGTAGGCAAAGATTTTTTTTTTTTTTTGGATGGAACACAAAAAGCGCAAACTGTAAGAGAAATAAATTGCAGTTTATCAAAATTCAAACGTTCTCTTCAAGACACTCTTAAGAAAAATGACAAATCACATGCTGGGAGAAAATATTTATAAAACATGTATTTGGGAACAAAATTTTGTATCCACAACATATAAAGACTTCTTAAAAGAAAATGACAGCTGGCCAGGTGCGGTGGCTCACGCCTGTGATCCCAACAGTTTAGGAGGCCAGCACGGGCGGATCACAAGGTCAGGAGATTGAGACCATCCTGGCCAACGTGGTGAAACCCTGTCTCTACTAAAATACAAAAAAATATTAGCTGGGCGTGGTGGTGCACACCTGTGGTCCCAGCTACTCAGGAGGCTAAGGCAGGGGCATCACTGGAACCCAGGAGGCAGAGGTTGCAGTGAGCCAAGATCACGCCACTACATTGCAGCCTGGTGACAAAGTGAGACTCCAACTCAAAAAAAAAAGAAAATGAAAACCTAATAAATGAGCAAAAGATTTGAACAGATAAATTACCAAAGATAAATAGTTGGCAAATAAGCACATGAAAAATGTTCATTGTTAGACATTAGGGAAGTACAGATTAGAAATCACATGAAAAGCCCCCATAGACCTAACTAGAATGGCTAAAAAATATTTTTAATAATAGTAAAGTGCTGGCAAGGATGCAAAGCAACTGGGATTTATACTTATTGGTGGGAATGCAAACTTTCGGAAAGTTTGGTAGTTTCTTATAAAATTAAACATTCACTTGCCATATGACTCAGCAGTTCTCCTAGATATTTACCCACAAGGTGTGAAAACGAAACAGGACCACACAATGACCTTTACCCAAGTGTTCGTAAGAACCCTATTCATAATGCCAAAAATTGGAAGCAGCCCAGATGACTGCATACATCCATACAATGGAATATTACTCAGCAATCAAAAGGAAAGAACTACTGATACTTGAAGCAATGTGAATGGATCTCAAAAACAACATGCTAAGTGAAAGAGATCAGATACAAAAGACTATATGCTATATGATTTCCATTTCTAGAAAAGAAAGCTATAGGGATAGAAATCAGATGAGTGTTTGCCAAATTATGCCACTCCACTCCTCATAAATGCCTGTGGATCACTTGACAAAACCCAAACTTCTTAGTGTGACAGATTCAAGGCCCTAGTAATTTGCCTTCAGTCTAGCCTCTCTACTTTCAACTCTTTGTATTGCTTCCCTGAGTCAGCAGACGGTTCTCCCAGCATTCCCTGTCATGCCTCTGCTAGTGATATTTTTGCATTCTGCGGTACCTTTCCTTCTCAGGAATTTTGCTCGATCTTTCAGAGCTTATCTTGCATCTTAGTACCAATTTGTAGTGTTTCCTGATCCCTCAGTCTCCTCTTCCCTCCCTTCCTTTGCAGTGTATGTGTTTCTGCCACAGTACTTGTTCATTCTTTTGTGTTAGAATTGGTTATTTACATATTTTCAGTATGTTCTCAAGAACAGGAATCTTACCTGTATTCCTGATGGGACTGGTACAGTATGTGCTCAGTAAAATGGCTATAAGGTCAGGTGCAGTGGTGCATGCCTGTAATCCCAGCACTTTGGTAGGCCAAGGCAGGAGGATTGCCTAATAGTTTGAGACCAGCCTGGGCAACAAAGTGAGACTCCCAAAGTGAGAGCCATGCATGGTGGCACACACCCACAGTTACAACTACTCAGGAAACTGAGGTGGGAGGATTGCTTGAGTCCAGAAGGTCAAGGCTGCAGTGAGCCATGATCTCCCCACTGCACCAGGATGGGAGACAGCCAGACCCTGTCTCAAAAAAAAAGGGGGGCCATCGAATTCAGCTCCATACCCTTTCTTTCTCTTAAAACAAACAAAAGACCACACACTTTGTTGTGCGATAATCCTGCTACAAAAGGGTATATAAAATGTATATGAAGAATTTAAATATAGCTTTTAAAAATTCACCCACTACTTAGCTTAAGAAATAGAACATCACCATTATCTCTGAAGCCTCCCATGCATGCCTCTCAAATCATATGGCCTTCCCTAGTGGTAATCTTTTAAAGAGCTATAGATTTTATATTAATGATTTACTTCATAGTTGCAGTACATATTTGTATGTCTGAACAATGTTCTTTGGTTTACCTGTTTTCAAAATTTTGTTTAAATGAAATCATATAATATGTATTATTCTCACTTGTTTTTTACCCTTCAACATTATGTTTTGGAGATAAACCCATGCTTTGTGAAGCTATAGTTCATTAGTTTTCAGTGTTCTATACATTAGTTTTCAGTGTTCTATAGGATTTTATTGTACAAATGAATGATACTTTATTTACATGTTACCATTAATGATCATTTGGGCTGTTTACGTTTGGGGTCTGTTATGAACAGTGCTGCTGTATACATCCTTGCAAATACCTCTTGGAGAACGCATGCAAAAGTATATAACTAGAAGCTGGGTTGGAGGGTATATGTGTGTTTAGGTTTAACCTGTAATGCCATAGTTTTGTCTAACGTAGCAACCAGTGTATATTCTGACATCTAAAGGGAGTTTCTCTGCTCCAGTCCTTCTCAGTGCTTGGGATTATCAAAGTTAAATTTTTACCAGTCTAGTGGGTATGAAATGGTATCTCCTGGTTTTAATTTTCATTTCCCTGATTATGTGGAATGCTCATCTTTTTATATATTTATTGCCATTTTTGTTTCATCTGGTGCCTCTTTTTGCCTTTAGTCAGTCCAGTTGTCTCAACACCATCTAATCACTGGATCTTTATTTCCCCACTGATCTGCCAACTTTGTCATGAATTAAGTTTTCATATGTGTGCAGAAGAATAGATCACACTCTCAGTTCTAAACTTCTGGTCTGTTTGTCCATTTTGGGGCAATACTCTACCATATTTATAAATCTTGATATCTCTACGCCCTTTTTTCCCCTTCCTATACCTTGGACTTATCAATAACACCCATTGATGTCTTTTTTTTTTTTTTTAATTTACAAATTGTAAAGTTCAGTTAGTTACCCACTTATCCCCTCTTTAAAAACAAAACATTTTAGTTGACATTTACAGTATTTTTACGTATCCTGCACACCTATCATTATTCTGAAATGAAGATTAAAGTAAAATAGATACTTAAACACTATTTTTTATTCTTTTCCTTAATCCCATTCTTAAAGACTAGAGCCCAAAAGCCTCACAATTAGGAATATATATTTGTTTGTGTGTGTGTTTCTAGGCAACCAAAAGGTAAATGTTATTTTTCCTAAGGCTTGAAAAGCCAGCATAATACCACAGTTCTCATTACCAGGCCTGATCATCCTTCAGCCACTGTAACATTGCTCATTGTTCGGTATTCCTTACTGCTCAGCACTTTCCTTTCCTGCTGAAGTGAAGGAGTTTCTCTGTCTCGTGGTAAACTTGTTTTCATATTTGTCAATTTTCCTTTCAGCCTCTGCCTGTGAGTTTCTGGATATTGTAGAGCTGCTGCTCCAGTCTGGTGCTGACCCCACTCTCCGAGACCAGGATGGCTGCCTGCCGGAGGAGGTGACAGGCTGTAAAACAGTTTCTTTGGTGCTGCAGCGGCACACATCTGGCAAGGCTTAATCAAAAGACTGGAAAACCGCAGTCTGTAATAGCATAAGGCTTCCATTATGAAAGAAAACTACAAAAATAATACTTCTTTTATCGTCCATCTTTGGTATGTATTGGCTAATAAAATCAGTTCTATGGAACTGGGATTTTGAAGTCTCAGCAATTCATTCTTCTTGCATACATTCTAGGCAGTACAGTTTTGGTGATGAGCATGTGTACTGTGCATAATATAATCCAGTTCTGCTGAGCATGCTCTGAAATTTATCACTGCTTTAAAGGTTGGGCAGAGGAGGAGACAGATCATATTTCACAGTATTAAACATGGCTGCTCTTTTAAAAAACATGCAGAAGCAAATGTACCGTTAGGGAAAGTTTCTTGAGATCCCAGTATGGTAGAGATAAAATGATCTTTTGTAGCATTTTGTACACCTGGTCTGAATAGGCAGCTAAAATGTCTATTCTTTTGGCAGACAGAATTGGGAAAATAGGAACAAAGAGAAGTGTTAAGAAAAAGAAAGCAAAGGAGAAAGCAGAATTTTGTCACATAAGGGGTATAGAAGTCAGGAACAACCAGATTTATTGAAAATCTCAAAACCCTGGGCATTTTAGAGTAATACTTAGTATTTTCCTCTGGGATTGAAACAGATTATAGAAGATTCAGCAGAGTTAGGTCATATTAAATTCACCTTCACTAAACAGGAAAGGAATTTCTTTAGGGCTCTTTTAATTGGCGATAATGACCATGTCATATGTAGCAGCAGTCTCTGTAAAAAAAAAAAAAAAAAGCTTAGGTCTGAACTGTTAAGTCTATTTGGGTCTATCTAATATGTTAATGTGAAGTTACTTCTGGATACCAGAAGAGCTTTTGTTTTTTATTAAAAATGTAGACAAGTATGCCATCATTTTAATTTAAAGGATAGACCAGTATGCCACTTTTTTTTTTTTTTTTTTTTTTTTTTTTTTTTGAGACAGTGTCTCATTCTTTCACCCAGGCTGAAGTGCTGTGGTGTGATCATGGCTCACTACAGCCTCAACCTCCTGGGCTCAAGGGATCCTCCCGACTCAGCCTCCTGAGTAGCTGAGATAGCTGGCATGGTGCATGCCACCATACCCTGCTAATTTTTGTATCTTTTATACACATAGGGTCTCCCTATGTTGTTTAGGCTGGTCTCAAACTCCTGGCCTCAAGCAGTTTTCAGGCCTCTTAACGTGCTGAGATTACAGGTGTGAGCCACTGTGCTGAAGCCAGGTATGCCACTCTTGAAACTGCCTCCCAATATTTTCCCCCTGTAAACCCCAAAAGCTCCATCTGAGGAATTCACTGACTTTTCCTGTTATATAAGGAAAGTAGATAGTTGTCATAGGAAGAAAAATGAAATAAAAAGTGAGTTGAGATGCAAAGATAACTACTTAAAAGATAATTTTTCTAACAGGTGTTACTGTTAGCGTGAGCTAACCTCTTCTTTGGAACAAGCCCGTCTATAACAGAAACAAGGCATATTAATGCTGTTTATTTTGTGATTTTTCTCTTCTTATTTTCTGAGATATAAACCCAAAATTATTCACCAAGATGGTTCATTTTTGAAGTAATTTAATCTCTGGAGGTGATATGCATATTAATACATAACTGAAATGCTATAATTCTAGTAGAGCATTCTCTTCATTGTCTGTTATTTCACCACAATCCTAGCTAGATTGCAACCTACTGTTTAGCTTAACTCACATTCCACACTAATTGAATGTGTTTTAAGAAACATACACTAGTTATAGTGAAGTGACCAGGATGTTGCATGCAGGTTTTAATTGATATTACTTTGTGCATTTTTAAGACATTAGCAAATCAAAAACAATTTATTCATTTTTAATTTACAGGGTATTTGAGCAAGAAGCTATTAAGGAACTCCTGTTTTCATCTCTCTTTTGCAATTCAAACTTGATATTTCTTATACCTGTTTTGCCACATCTAAAACTGTATAGATTTGTTAAGTAAAGAACATAACTTTTATTTTAAAGATTTCAAATTTATATTCAAAGCTGTCACTAAAAACAGCTGTTAACATTTTTAAGTACATTCTAAAACCAATTTCTAAAATCTCTATTCTTCGGTCATCAGTATCTGCATTTTCAGAACCCTTATTATCATATCATAATCTATAGATCATCTCCCTGCGCCTTAAAACACTATTCTAAGCCCACGGTATTACCTTTTCTCAGTATTATGTATATTTAGAATTAATTATATGATATCTCAAGATATTACATGAGATATCTTGAAAAGGCTTATAGAAAGTAGTGAATTACCAACCAGAAACTAACTAAATCTTTTAAACCTATTATAACTATGTTTCTAATAAAGATGTAAGAAGTCAGCCAACTGGCCACATATTATCTGTTATGCTTGTCAGGTAGAAGGGTAACAACCAATGTATAATATCTGGAATTATATCTAGTATATCTTTTTTTAACGTTTCAGCATTTTCCAGCTAAAAGGTTGCTATAATCCAGTGAACCTTTCTATTAAATAGGTATTTCTTAGCTTCCTGCCAGGTTTAACTACTTGGCTATGGGTTATTATTCCATGTACATTACAGCATCTCTGAGATTAATGAATAATATGTGTGACTCTAGCAGAACTGAGCTTGGGTTGCAGAAGAGTTTAGTGTCCAGACAAATATATGCTTCAGTTAAATATGAAAGCTTTTTTTCAAGCCCTTAAAAGTCCCCCTTCATAAATATTTATCATAGAATAGGTATGTAACCCATCAGCTACAATTAGTAATGAAAATAGAAGATATTAAGTTTAAATATTTATGAGTGAATTTCAAATCCGCAGGTCCTAAGGTGACTTGGGTTAAATGTTTTCATCATAGTTACAATATTATATTTGATCAGTTCTGAGATGTGCCTATTTTCACTTTTTTTTTTTTTTTTTTTTGAGACAAGGGCTCACTCTGTTGCCCAGACTGAAGTGCAGTTCACATTTTAACATATCCAAAATTGGATGGCTTTTACAAACAATGGCATATTGTAGTTCAGTTGCCAGCATTTTTTTCTTAGTGTTACATAAACTTACATTTCTTACAATCAATTATATCTTAGCTTCAGTGAAATAACAGCATTACACCATTTTTTGTTTGTTCATCTTTTTGAGACAGGGTCTCATTCTTGTCTTCCAGGCTGGAGTACAGTAGCACCATTATAGCTCACTGCAGCTTTGACTTCCCTGGCTCAAGCAATCCTCCCATCTCAGCCTCCGAAGTAGCTGGGACCACAGGTGCACACCATGAGGCTCAACTAATTTCTTTTTTTCTTTTGTAGAGATGATCTCCTTGTATTGCTCAGGCTGGTCTAGAACTCTTGGGCTTAAGTGATCTTAAGTGATCTAAGTGATCTTAAGCCCAAGAGTTCTAGACCAGCCTGAGCAATACAAGGCCTCATCCTCCCAAAATGCTGGGATTACAGGCAAGAGCTACCACGCCTGGCCACATGATCTTATTTATTCAAAGTCAGTGTGATTATCCAAGCCTTTCCTATCAAGTCCGAAAATTTCTCTGAACAATATTATCAGGATAAGCAAAAGCAGCCGTACTCAAAGGTGCATTATCAGCCTTTTGGTGGATTTTATATACACACATTGAGCTTTCGTTTTATACCATGAAGACCATAATAGCTGGGCTCAGTGGCTCATGCCTGTAATCTCAGCACTTTGGGAGGCCAAGGTGGGCAGATCACCTGAGATGAGGAGTTTCAGACCAGCCTGGCCAACATATAGTGAAACTCCATCTCTACCAAAAAATACAAAAATTAGCTGGGCTTGGTGGTGCATGCCTGTAGTCCCAGCTGCTTGGGAAGCTAAATCAGGAGAATCACTTGAACCCAGGAGGCAGAGGTTGTAGTGAGCCAAGATCGTGCCACTGCTCTCCCGCCTGGGTGACAAAGCAAGACTCCGTCTCTCAAAAGAAAAAAAAAAAAAAAGACCTTAATACCGTCTTTCATATTATATGATTTGAAAAGTTATGATTATTATTAGAACTTTACCTTGAGTATCTTTAATTACTTCAGTAATCATTCACAGTTGCTTTACCAGAGAGATATTGGATTAAAGTATAGTGATTATCAGACTCAGGAAAAAGTATGCTTCCTTCTGATGATGGTCAGCTAGTGTTTATTATGCACCAAGTGTGATCACTTTTTCAAATATGCATTAATTGGCATTACACTAGAAGATTGAACAGGTAAAGCTATTTAACCAAATCTTTATTCACTTGTCCTTGAAATATTCCTCTCATGATCTTTGTATGGATCACTTCACATGAATCACGCATAGTTATTGGGAATTCACGGCTTATTTCTTAGTTCAGGGAGACTATTCCTTACCTGAAATGCTTGGGACCAGAAATGTTTCAGATTTCTGATTTAAAAAAAAAAAATTGGAATATTTGCATTATATACATACCAGTTGAACATCCCTAATCTAAAAAGCCAAAATCCAAACTGCTTCAATGAGAATTTCCTTTGACATGTAAGCACTGAAAAAGTTTTCAGTTTTGGAACATTTAGGATTTTGATTTTCAGATTAGGAATACTCAGCCTGTATTTTTCTTTTATACTTGAATTCTTCAAAATTTTCCTTCCTGTGTTTTGTTGTGTCACTTTTTCTTAGCACAATTACAAAACAAATTATTTCACATTTTCACTGTCTTACGGGATGCATGTACTGGAATCACTTCCGGGGGCACTATTCCTTCCTTTGTAGTCCTAGTTCAAAAACCAGGTCGGGGTGTTCACAGATTACAGACTGATTTGTTTGCAGGACAGAATCTTTCTTGCTGATTTTATTCCTAAACGATAGAACACCGAAGTTAAAAACCAGGTGAGAAA
The DNA here is from genome assembly GCA_963574225.1 of Lagothrix lagotricha. NCBI lineage: Eukaryota > Metazoa > Chordata > Mammalia > Primates > Atelidae > Lagothrix > Lagothrix lagotricha. Next base: position 68,119 of record CAUYNB010062637.1, on the reverse strand, counting down.
ACATGGGAGGAGCTGCCCGACAACAGGCACTTGTCTCATGCTCGAGCTCTAGGCACTCAGGTGGCTTTCTCTCAGAGGTGGGAAAGTGACCATTTGAACCTAATGCTACTGGATGCAGTGGCTGAACATGTGGGACCATGAGGGCATTAAGGAGTCAAGAGGTGACTTCCAATGGACTGTGCTAGGCAGCAGCCACAAATTCATCGTCAGCACTACAGGTAGGATTTATTTTTCCTCTCACTTGTGTAGCAGTCCCTGTTTCCATTTTAATATTTAGAAGGTAAGTTCAGTTGATGGACACTTTGTGTAATAAAAGTCTCTTTTAAAGTATGTGCTCATGCACACACGTGAGATAGAAAGTCGCACTCCCAGTGCCCGTGGCTTTCGTGGAGTTCATTTGTGGAGCCCAAAGCTTAGTCCTGGATATGTTTATAGCACTTTAGCTCCGTTTGTGAGTTTGGAACCCTTCCAAAAAAAAAAAAAACAAAAACAAAAAGACATATATTATTGTGTATAATCTGCTTTATTCCGCCAAACCTTGAGTGAACAGACTTGTGGATTGCTCTTTAAATCCCTCAGTGCCTTTAACTACTGATACAGAAAGTGGTTAATGTGCATTCTAAACGAAGCTTGGCAGCCACTCCAGGAAATCACTTTAATTGAGGAGCATTAAATGTTAAAATGATTTTTTTTTTAAAGCCGGCGCACACCTACTGAGTATAGAAGATCTGGCCCACCAGTAATATAGTTTCTTGGTTATCATACCCCTCCAGCTTTGCAGTTGACAGGTGTCGAAAAAGTGACTTTCAGTTCCCTAGGTCACTATCTGCAGACAGCTGGCCAGTGAGGAGGCAACCTTCAAGGATTCCACTTCAGAGGAGGGGGAGGGAGCTGTCAACTTTATGGATGTTTGTTTTTCTGAAATAATAAACTAGTCCCAGGTGACTAAAATATGAGATTTAACCCCAAAGTCCTCGCCTGGGCTCTCCATTGCTGTGCAGAAGCCATCTGTTGAAATCTATTTACCATTTTAAAGATCTCTTCTTTTTATTTCCAGCTCCAAGTGTGTGCCAAGACCACTTTTCGGGGTCTATATTTTATCTTTCAGAAAGCAGTTTCCAGCCTTTCCCAAATCCCCAACCCCCGCCAACCAACAGGAGATCCTGGTCTAGGACTGGCAAGGAAGAGAAAGATAAATTACTAAATTTTTTTTAAAAACCCTCTCCTACAACTCTAGAGGCAGTTCGGCCTCTGTGAACCATGTAAGCTCTGACCAGTTCAGGGACACCCTATAACTTGCCCAGTTTAGTTACAGAATAACATACCAGTTTGTGTGTAATACTTAAATTCATTTTTTTTTGTTTTTGGAGATGGCCAAAGGAAAAATCACCAAAAAGAAAGGGTTCTAAAGGAAAATCCTAAAATCACAATGGCAAAAATGACAGAAGAAAATTAATTAAAAGATCATAAAGAGACAAATGTTACATGCAAAAGCCCATGCCTGCTTTCTCTGAAAGGATGTGATAATACTCTTCCCAGGGCAGGAGCTGATCATTTAAAAGACCTTTATTTAATAGTTTTGGATGGTTTATATTTACTACTACTTTTAGGAGGAGGATAATAAAATTTCCCTTTTCCTAATGATTTTGCCCCATTTTATAAACATCGATGTTTTTTCTCCCTCCTAACTCAGTACTTCTCCCCAGTTGTGGCTGAGCTATTTAATTCCCTGCGGCAGTCATGAGCCAAGTAATCAGCCATACTGAGTTTGATCAGTGCTCCCTGCGCAGCCAGGCAAAGAGACTTTATGAAGAAAGGCACCAGGAATTCTGAATAACTGAATAAAACTGAAATAGCATTCTTTTAAGCAAGTGTGGCAAAGGACACACTTTCAGACTGTAAAGGAGTATTTTTTTTTTTTTCAGTTGATGAGAGCTCTCTCCGTTGCCCAGGCTGGCCTGGAACGCGTAGCTTTGCCTCCTAAAGTGCCATGACAACTGGCCTGAGCCACGGCAGCTCTCAAGGACAATTTTTAAACTTTAAAATTTTTAAATTTTCAAATCTAAGGAAATACATGCAGATACACTGAGATCACCTCTCAAGATTTTACTTTAGTTAGTTAAAATGTACAACACACTGACTTACCTTTCATTTCTTTTTTTCCTTTTGTGATTTTAGCTGAGTAGAATCCTGGGCCCAAGGAGAAAGGATAGGAAAGTAATGGAACGCTGACTGTGGAGCCTCCATGTGTTCTCCTGAGTGAGTCTTACATACTTCTTTCTGGCTAGTGATTTCAGCCCACCACAACCTCCACCTCGTGGTTCAAGCAATTCTCCTGCCTCAGCCTCCCAACTAGCTGGGATTACAGGCATGCGCCACCACGCCCAGCTAATTTTGTATTTTTAGTAGAGATGGGGTATTTCCATGTTGGTCAGGCTGGTCTGAAACTCCCAACCTCAGGTGATCCTCCCACCTTGGCCTCCAAAAGTGCTGGGATTACAGTCGTGAGCCACCACGCCAGGCCCCTTTCCTTTATTCTTTAAGCAGCTGTCTTTGGAAAGCCACTGTCAGAAACAAAATCAGACTGGTCCGGAGCCAGTCTCTAGTGAGCAAACCACCAAAATAAGGGGGTAGGGGAGGGACCAGATCTTCTGTCCTTTGTGAGCTGAACATGTTTCATAGTCCCTAAAAGTTATTACTAGGTTAGCATTGTGGTGTGAGCTATGTACACTAGAGCATAAGCGGAAACAGTTGGATGAACCTGCTGTACTCAAAACAATTGATAGTATGTTGAAAACAAAGATGCAACATAGGCTGGTGATGAGGGGCTAAGAATGGAAGACAAATTAGGGTACCCCAAAACATGGTATAGACTTCATAAACTGGCCAAAATTATGCCCATTACCAGTGCCTCAGGAATGAGTAACCAAGTTTAGGAGCAACAGAGCCCTCCCTGCCCACACTGTGTATTTCCTTAACCACCACCCAAGGGACTGGGCTAGTGAAGAAAAAGTCCTTACATTCAGCACCTTTTGTATTCCCCTGCCAATATCCTTACTCCCATTTGAAGCTCTCATCTTCTCCACCTTTCCTTGGCATATAACCCAGTAAGATCTCTTGCCTTTCTCAGCCTGATAAAGCACTTACCACAGGAGATGATTTTGGCAAAGGATTCTGACTCTCCTTGATAGCAGAGCTTTGGGTCTCCACTAAAAGACCTTTAATATCTCCAAGAATCTCACTGGGCATTCTGCCTTGGAGGGACTTTCTGTTTTAGGTGGGTAGACTTCAGCGCACAAAGCAGGTCTAGGACTTAGGTTAAGTCACAACAACCTGGTGGCAGCATTGGAGAACTCAGAGGTCCAGAGCCTAACTTCCTTTTTTCTACCTAACCAAGTTGTTCTGTGTAGTGCTTTTTTTCTTTTTTTTAAGTTTTATCTGTCCAGGAAAGTAGAAAAAATAAAAGGGGAGAGGGAAACAGCACACACATCATAAGCTGGTAGAGAAGTTGGCACTGCCATTGTCTAACGAGTCTCAGTATTTCCTTGCTCCATGGCCCCAAGTATTCCAGGATAACTAGTAGCTAAACATGTGATGAATAAGACTTCCTAGCGAGACTCTATCAGCACCATCCAGTAGAGCCATCTGCAGTGATAGAGGTGTTTTATATCACTATTGCCCAAATACTGTAGCCACTAGTCACATGAAACTGTTGAGCACTTAAAGTGTGTCTAGTGTAAGGAACTAAACTTTTAGTTTTATTAATCAATTTAAATAGCCATGTGGGGCTAGTAGCTACCCTACTGGACAGTGCCACTACTTTGGATCTTCTCAAACAAAACTGATGACTAATGGGGAAAAGAAGTACCCTGTAGTTTTTCCACAGTGGAATCCCAGCTGTAAAGAAATGCTATGACTTTAATTTTTTTTTTTTTAATCTAATGAAAAAGTCTCTGTTGCTGTTTGCATTCCAGCTAAACTTAGGGTCTACACACTGATAAAGCCTCCTGCAGAGAAAAAAACCTAAATGGAGATTTTCCTAGAAAATGTTTGTCCAGGAGCCCTGATGACTCTGATGAGGTGTTTCTGTCCCTCTGTAAATATAGACACTTGCATGTACTTTCTCTAGAAAGAAAAATGTATAAGTGTGAAGGACTTTTAAAATGCTACTGGACAGGCCGGGCACAGTGGCTCACGCCTGCAGTTCCATCACTTTGGGAGGTCCAGGTGGGTGGATCACTTGAAGTCAGGAGTTAAACCAGCTGGCCAATATGGCGAAACCCCCTCTCTACTAAAAATACAAAAAATTAGCCAGGCGTGGTGATGCATGCCTGTAATCCCACCTACTCTGGAGGCTGAGGGACAAAAATTACTTGAACTCAGGAAGCAGAGGTTGCAGTGAGCTGAGATCACACCACTGCACTCCAGCCTGGGCAACAGAGCAAGACTCTGTGTCTCAAAAAATAAGATAAAATGCCACTGAACAAACAGTAACTAAAAATTATGTAGTCAACATTTGTTCTGCTCATTTCCTAAGTTTGGGGGCAGAGGACTGTGCCCAGGAAATGGCTATTAGAAAAACCAGGGAACTTCTCCTAATCAATCCTTTATTGAGTGGTTCTGGTATTTCATGGTTCTAAGTATAATAGTTCTGGCATTCAGAGTTGTATTTTTGGTTTCCTTCTGATAAAAAAAAAAAAAAACCCACATCACTCAGTTTTTATTCTGTTTATGTCAAGAGAAAAAATTTCCAGCAAACCAAATGAAAGCAAGACACATCAGCATCTAAAGAATTTCCATATTTATTTTACATAGTTTCACCGTACACATCTCATGCCAGCACACAGGAGGCATATACAAACAAACGCACCGGCTTCTGTTTTCCAAAGTCACATGGCAATAAATAAGGATAGGTGGGTCCCTTTTTTTTCTGTTTTTTTTTTTTTTTCTCCAGGAAATGAGACTTCATTTCTCTTTAACTGTACAAAATTTACACTGTGAAGGATGAGGGCAACAATCCAGAGCTGAGGGGATCTGGGGCTTTGAGGTCTGACTGCAAGCTCAGAGCAACTTCTGGAATCCCACAGCCCTGAACCTGCTTGTTTGGGCGAACACAGTCCTCAAGTGGGAAAGTTGGTGTGATTCTTGCCTCTTGGTGAGCAACAGATGAGAGAAGGGGTGTCCTTCCTCTGTTCACCTGTCCTCCGCCTCCCTAAGCAAAGGAATGCTTGGTGTACCTCCCAAACCTGCAGCTGTCTCCTCACCAGAGCTAGCAGCATGAAACTGTGCTTTTAGTGTGGTCCTACCAAGCAGAGTGTGGATGGGATGACTTTGCCGAGCTCTCTCTTTTTGGCTCCAGTCACTGTGTTTAGAGCAGTTGGAGCAACTACTGCAAAAAGGGCCAACTGACCAATCCAAGAAAGAGAGAGCCAGTGATGTGCTTTTATTTAGCTTTCAGCATGCCCAGAGCCCTTCAGCAGCAGGCAATAAAACAAAACTCATTTCCACTTAATTGAATTTTTCTTCATCTCACGGTTTCCAATTTTTAAAGTGCAGTGTTTAAAAATGAGCCTCCTCAGGCCTTCCAGACCCTGCTGGCTATGGTCATTATTTTCATGGTTATAACCAAGTTGTCAGTCGTGGCATGTGAGAGTGTAGGTGCCAGAGAGTGGACTGTCATACAGCACACAGCTTTTCTAATTGGAAGCCTTGAACCTCTCCCGTAAGGAGGCGGTTCGCAATCACCAGCTTGAGCTTCAGAGATGGGAATGTCTTTTGTTTTACAGACTTCTTACACCTCCTTGCAAAGTGAACTTAATGATGAAGATCTAACGGCCAGATTATCTTACTAGGTTTCCTGTTTTACACTGGCCAAGAAAATTAATTTTAAGGACGCTGCCAAATGCTTTTCTCAAGTCTTAATTTTTTCTTCTTCCCTGATGTTTCACAGTATTCATTTGCAGGAACAGTGTTATCAATATGATAGTTGATCTTCATTTTACATTATATTCATAACTGTCAGATGAGACAAGAAAGAGAAAGCACAAAGACTGAAAGGAATTTGCCTGAGGTTGCACCACAAGTCCTTGAAGGGCCAAGAACCCTACTCCCAACAATGTGATTTTCCCATTGGGCCAGCTTAGCCCTTAAACCTGGTATTTCCTCCGTGGCTTCATTACCTTCCAACAAATATCGATTCCTCCAAAGCCCCTCAATTTCCATGTTTGCTTATACCAGTTACCACTGGAACTTGAGGTTTTAAATCATTTGCTCCTGGATTCAAGAGCTTCCTACTCTAAAATTGGCCAGCCACACGCTGCAGATAATGGTCGCTAGTTAATTGCTGTCCTAGAGCCAGACAAGTCAAAATATTGTGAATGCTTCTAGAAGGTCTCATTTCATTTTTAAAATTCATCCATACATTTTAGCAAGGGGAAAACAGCTACCATGTAGCACATTATACCCCATAATAGAACTTCCAAGCAACAGAGGAGTGCCTCCAAGAGAAGCTAAAGGCAGTGAATGCCCTGCTCTTCTCCATTTCCAAACTCCGGAAGAGCCAAGGAACAGTCTTGTCATACAGTGGCTCAGTAGTGGCACCGGCCCAACCATAATGCTAACTAACTCCACCTGCCAAAATCTTAGACCTACCGTGACTGTGCTTCTAAACAGGCAGCAGTGTTTGCTGCATTCTGGGGAGGTGGCCTGGAAAACATAAAGCTCTCCTGGTTTTCATGCCAGTGCTCTCAAGGGTTCTTCCAGCTACCCAGCCCTACTGATGCCAAAGAACTCTTGACCTCGTTAACTGTTCACGAGTTCCTCAAGAGATTTCTTATATTAGTATAAATGAGTAAGGCCTCTCCTTCTTCCACTACTGAACTGGGAATCAGTATGATTAACTTACAGAAACAAAAACTGATTAACTTACAGTGATCTTAAACAGTGCTACACAGAGGAGGATGCCCCCTCTCTACAGAGCCTGCTCTCCCCCACACTATACTCACCAAAAACATCAAGTGCCCCTGAAATCCGTGAGTTGGTCAGCCAGATGGTCAACCTGCAACAGTGATCTGAGTGGGCAGCTTTTCAACTGCTTCACTGCCCAGCAGAGCCTTTTCTCCTGTGTATTTTGAGCAGCCTGCTAAGACATGTGTATTTAAAAAGCCATCTTCCAAAAACACAATTGCATTTTCTTTTCCTCACATGGCTTGTTACCTTGCATTTGTGTCTTCCTCCCCAGCCCAATGTTCACATGATTGGCGAATTCCCAATAGCACAGAATTGGCTAGGCTTAACACACCATCATCCATAAACATGGAACCTCAAGAAAAGCGTCTACGTTTGCAGACTCCTCAAGCAAAAATTGTGACCACTGCAGCACACCAAAAAACAAGGGTACACTATAAAATTGGTCAGAGAAGAGGTGACCCGAAGGCTGATCCCAGAATTTACTGTTTGAAAGAAGCTTAAATTAACTCAGTTTCGTCCTGGAAGGGGGCTTACAAAAGATGCAGCAGCCCAAGAGGAACTGTGTATTTTTCCTTTAGTCTGCCTACAACATGCCTAAATCTGTGCAGTCCTCAAAAGGTGGCCAACCATTCACAGAAGGAAGGGTCCTTAGGGTCTCTGGCCCCATCACTTCATGTGATAGAAAGGCAATGCCTTCTTACCCTTTTCTACTCTGCTGATCTCATTTAAGAGAATGGGAGGCCAGAAGAAGCAAATCACAGCTTTCCAGAGGGACAGGAATAAATTCCAGCTGGCTAAATTCCAGTTTGCAAATGGAGAGCTTCCTGATGGCAGATGGGTGCACACGGTGGGAGCTGAAGCACCATTCAGAACAGTGTTTCCCACAGCAGTGCACTGTCGCAGAAGTGGCAGCTGGTAAAGCAGGGGTTGGCCTTGCCCTGGCCTCAGGCTTAGCTATGTGCTACTGCAAACCACAGCAGGGAGTCCCTGCACCACCACTGGCTGGAGAGCTCTGGCTTTCTGACCATGGGACTGCAGCCCAAAGCATGGCAGGTGTCCAGCCAGCAATCCAGAGAGATGCAGCCCAAGGACCACTTAGAACCCTTTGGATGATTTTCGGGCTGCTCCCCAAATTATTCTTCCCAACCAACATAGGCCAAAAAACCATTGCTGGTTCCCGGAAACAACCAAAATGTTATCCAATCGAGTCAGCCAGGACAGCAGAGAAAGCTTTCATTAGCAAGGGGACAGGGGTAGACTTGCAAGCTCATCTAGACCACCTCCCTCAAAACAGACTCCAAATATTTCACCCCACAAGGATGGGGAACTCTGGAAGATTGGCATTTGCCAATACGGCTGAACAGACTACAGGTGTGGAATCCAAATGTGTCCACAAATGTTCACTGATTGTCATTCTGTTGGCCGCACATTTTAGTTTTGCTCAGTTTGTAGCCCACAGCCTGTCTTGTGGAATAAATCATACAAGCAAATGAAGAAGGCACATCGCGCCAAGGGGACTCCAGGCAGTCTGCAGAAGTGCCCCAGGGCTACTCGGCTCAGCTTCAGTCGCTTGCAATGAAAAACACCTCTTGCCATCAGAGTCAGCAATACATATGGGACTTAAAAACCAAAACAAACTCATATTCTCTGCTTTGTAGGAAAGAATTCATATTTTCACAGCGGAAAAAAGGGGGGGCGTATTTTTAATATCAAACTGTGGCCATCAAACTGTTCACTGACCTTTGCATTTTGAGATATAGGGTTCAATAAGAGTGGTCCAGAAATCACTTCTATTTTACTCAAGGGCTGTGAGGCCTCTACCTCAGGAATCTCAGTTCTGGTGAAGCAGTGTTTTGGGAGGCATTGTGTAAGACACACCAGTTGGAGCAAAGTTCCCAAAGGCCAGGGGGGGGATATCACAGTCATCTTGTGCTACCAAAGCACTGGGCAGCCAAGCCCATAAGCAGAACAGGAGGAGAGAGACCCAACAAGCCAGCGTCCCTAGAGCTCTAGGCCATCACCCCCTGTGCCGTGTTCTGAGTTAAGGCTGCTTTCCCACTGCTTCCCCAGGAAAACAGCGCCCTAGGTGTGATCTCACAGCCTTCTAGGAATCGGCGGAGGACTTCCATTGAAAATAATGGAAATTCACATTGGCGTACTTTCGATCCTTAAAAGGCAAGTCTCTTTTGATCCTTGAAGACATTCTCTCAAGCCAGGAGGACAGGTAGGGTGGGGAGGAGAGAAGTTTAAAAAGGAGGATGATCCATTTCATCGAGCCAAGAAGCTGGGCTAGTTGGAAAGTCAGGATAGCCTACACTGCTTCCTGTGGAGATGTCAGAGGTGGGTCCCCCAGCCATGGTTCTCAGCGTCTGGCTTACTCCCTGCCCTGCATGCGCAATGATGCCCAAATTACTGTCCACCGTGTAATCCAGCCCATTGAGCAAAGGAGCGTGGGATGGCAGGGACGATATGGAGGATGGAGACTGGGGGATTCCATAGGGGCTCCCATCCCTCAAGTCCTGATAGGATTGTCCTGTCCCGTCCATGGAGAAGCTCCCATTCATTAACTGTCCGCCTGTAACGTCCCCCACGTTGCCATAAATCCTATTGGTGTGGCCAAGTTCTGAGAGAATCTGATCCTCTGTGGACAAAAGAACGGAGATTTATTGTCAGCTACCAGGACTCGGATGGTCCCCTGCTCTTCACAACCTAGGAATACACGTGACCAAGGACGGCAGCAGCCTTGCAGCCAAGCACGGGTCAGACACCGATATGGCAGCCTGACATCCAGAGGCCAACCCAGGTCAAGGAGAAAAACGAGAGATACCTGCAAAGACTTAAACCCCCAGGTCCCAGAGGGATGGACAAATGTTTGCTGAGCTTGTTGGTCCCAAGTGGCTCATGTGCTAATACCCTGAGGAGGATGCCTAAGACTGGTGGGTCAGATGTTCTGCACGTCACAAATGGAAACTACATGCTGACAAGATTTACTCTGAAAGCTTTCAGGCTGAGAAAGGGCTTGGTTTAGTTGGTTGGGAAGCAAGCAGGCCCGTATGGTCAGGGCAGCTGAGGACCACTCTTAGACATCTGTACAGAATCCTTCTGGCCCTGTCTGGAGGACTTGGTTTCCGTCTGTATTCAGTAAGCTCTTCACTAGGGACAAAGAATTGACTTGATTAAGGCAAATGGACCACCTTGTTTCTTGAAGAATTTCATTAAGGGGATCTAATGGAATCTTTGCCATTTGAAAGAATTCATCTCTCCAACAGAGGTGAGCGTTTTAGTCTTAGGAAATAAATGATTATGTAATTACCCAGAGAGACCAATGATAGATCAGCTCAGGGACCCGCCTGCATCCAACAGAAATGAGCTTAACAATCCTGTATGTTCTAGGTGGTGACGTCAGCAGCCCAGATGTGAGTGGCTTTCCACATGGCGCCCAGAAGCCTAGAAGGTGAGCATTAGACCCATGAGCTCTCCCCAGGGCCCCACAGCTCTGTGTTCTGAGAGGAGGCTGACCTCTAGGCCTCAGCTGACCTCTGGGCTGAACTACAGTCCTCCCAGGGCATCGTGGTCCTGGCAAGCAACTTGTTCCATCTTCTGTCCCACAGATTTCTTTTTCCATTTCCACCTGGGCCTATGCACCAATCCCTAAATAAGGCCTCCCCAGACTAGACTTCAACACCCCATCCCTTCTGAGGCCTGCCCCCGTTCCCCTCATGATAAAGAATGGTGGGGGGAGCTCATGCTCTTTAAAGGGAACAGGAAGGTAAAGGCTCCGCTCCGCTGTCAAAAGGGCTATGAGTCAGCCTTTTGCCCATACCTGTCATATGACCAGGCCTCTGCAGGAGCCACAGGCTCCCTGTAGGAACAAACAGGCCTTCCAGGTATACAGATGTGCCCAGCTTTCCCCAAGTACATCCACAGTCAGTTGTGTTCATCAATGCCCGCTACGCAGTGAGATGGGCAAAGGTGGTATTCCCCATGGGAATACTGGGGCTCAAGAGAAGTGATAGATTTGACAGAGCCGCACTGGAAACCAGGTCTCTGCCAGTTCGGTACTCTTCCCCTCCCCCTCCCACATCTGAGAACTCAATAACTGAGAACACTTACTCTTTGCAAACAACCTGAGGATTCACAACATGCAGTAATTTGTAATTTTGCTGATGCACAAATTTGAACATAGCGCATGCTGCAAAGCTTGTGTGTGGGGACAGGATGAAGTGAGTGGTGGGGGAAGGGATTTCAGAAGTGAAGCCAGTTCCCCATCTCACATGCACTCACAACTCTGATTTCCCAGGAGAAAGGGCCTGTGGAGCCTGTCCTCCCCACCACCCAGACTGGAGGAACGGCTGGCTCTAGGGGACCTTGGGAGTAGGCCAGTGTCCCAGCAAAGGGGAAGAGGCAGGAGAGGGGCTAGGGGCACAAGGCTGGGACCAGGTCATCTGTTCACAGCTGTGTGGGCTGATTAGAGGGCCATCTCCCCCACACCCCAACCCTTAGCAGGAGGGGAGGCCGTGGGGCCACAGAACGGGGCCTGGCCCAGTCCCAGCTTCCAGTCCAGACCTCAGCAATCTTGTTTCCTACTCCTGTCACGTGGTAAAGGGCCACTACCATTCCCCCCACCTTCATTGCAATTCTTGAGGAAAAGCCTCTGTTCAGGAGGGAGTTGCCAAGGCCTCAAGAAAGATCCCTCCTGAGTGCCAGGGATTACGGATTCCCAGGGGACTTTCCTAAGGCCTCAGCCTGGCCCCTCCAGCCCTGCTCACCTCGGAAGCTCAGCTCACTGTCACTAACCCCACAGTCCTCTGCAGAGCTCTCCTTCTCCTGCTTGCTGCCGCCCCGGCTCCTCTTGACGCTCTTGTAGAACTGCCCCCAGCGGTGCCGCCCCGCGTCCTTCTTCAGGCGTTTCTCTTTGGCCCTTCTGTTCTGAAACCAAACCTGCCACACAAGCACAAGGGACACGCTCAGGGGGTCCACCATGAATCCAAAGCCCCCAGGACCCCCAAGGTGGGCAGTTGGAAGCGGACTGAAGCCGGAATGGAGCACCGGTCTGGTAGTACAATGCATCCCTGCCCCTTTTGCCTGGCCTCAGAATTCTGCCTTCAGTTCTGGCAAAAGCTCTGGGGTTGTGGCCCTGAGCCCAACCACCAGTGAGGTGATGTCACTCATGCTCCCTGCCCAGGACACCTTCCACCCCTGTCCCAGGCCTGGGATCCCCCGAGGGCACAGGAGTGCTGGCATCTCACCTGTACGACCCTCATGTCCAGGCCCGTCTCTGAGGACAGCTGCTCCCTCACGTGCCGGGCAGGCTTGGGGGAGTTCTTGTATGCATTCTTTAATGTCTCCAGCTGCTTGGCTGTGATGGTGGTCCGCGGCCGCTTAGCTCCAGCCTCTGAGTCATCTGCATGGAAAAACCACTGCTTACTAGGTTCAGCCTATCTGCAGCAGCTACGCTTCCTTCCCCACCCTCCTTCCTTCCTTTCTGCACCTAAGCCTGCCTGCTGTAGGCAGGGCAGTGGGAGGCACACGGGACATCAGAGTGGAGAGGTCCCTACTCCCACAGCGCCGACTCCTGCACCACAGGCCTTCCCAAGCCACTGAAAAGGGAAGACCAGTCCTTTCTCTGCTCAGCTCCGTGCCTCTCCCCTCCCATGCCAGCCCAGCTGCACAGAAGTCCCATCTGATTGAATGAATGTACCCAGTTCCACACATGTCCCTGTCATGACAAACACTGGTCGCACACCCTTGTGAGATATTGCCAGAGCTGTGAAGGTGAACAGCCAGGGTGAAGTCTGCGTTCAAAGCCACGCTGGAAGCCCTCCCCTCTCTCTTATCAGGAGTCTCCCATTTCCCCACAGCCGCGTCGCCTTTGCCCTGGCGTCACTGGGTTCACAGCCAGGGGTGAGTTTGCACACCTAGTAGTGTCTAAGCAGGTTTCTAAACTATGGGTGAGAACCTACTCGTGGGCTATAAAGTCAACTTAGTGGATCAAAACTCAAAGAGGAAATCAGATGAAGAAAATGGAACAGAATAAAAGAACAGCAGGATCATTTCATGAACCTTGTTTACTTTTTAGTGTATGAATGTGTACACTGAGATGAAATGTAAAGTGAGTGTTTTTACTGTGGATCGTAGTCAAAATTTTTTGAAAAACACTGGTCTAAGGAATGTTCGGGGCAACACATTGACTGATCAACACAAAGTCCTCGACAGATTTTGAGCGAAAAGCTCAAGTTCCTGTTAAAGTCCGGTTGGTTCCATTTAGAGTCAGGCAGAGAGAGGCGGGGGTGTGTCCGGTGGCACAGGTAAGTGGAAAGGTGTGTTTCTTCTCCCAGCACCCAGCTCACTGCCCTTTTCTGCATGGTGCCCCTGGAGCACACAGAGAATAAAGTCGGCAGCTGGCCTGGGCAGCTCTGCTCTCTGCCTGCTCACCTGTGTACCCCTTAGTGTCTGTGATATTCCTGACTTCCTGTCTCTGCTCTGTTCTTTCCATTCAAGAAATCCCTCTCTTAGGAACAATAACAGCCGACATGTGTTAGCACCTACCATGTGCTGGTGTTGACCAAGGACTTTCTATGCATTCATTCGGTCCTCACCATCGACAGGGCTCTCCCTGGCGTCAGCAGACTTGGCGTCAATGTTCCTGTTGAGTGAGTGACTTGGGCCAGTAACGCACCTCCCCTTGGAAGCCCAGGGTACAACACGGCCTGCCCTGGCCTTGGGAGGCACTAGAGGAGTGAAGCAGCTGTGCGCCCAGGACATGCGTGCACACAGTGAGGGGGACGTGCCCTGTGCCTTCCCTTCTCAGGCTGTTTTATTCTCTCACGTGGCCACTCATCCTGGAACTGCTGTGGCCCAACTCCCTCCCTGAAGCCCTGGACCTGAAGGGTAGGGATTCTGGAGCCCCTGCCACAGAGACTACACTACTTAGAGTGTCATTCCAAAAGACAAAGGGGAAACCTCCAAAACTCCTTCCTTTTCATTCTGAGGAGCCAGTCCCTTCTGTGCATATTGGTAGAGTCTAGACAGGAGTGTCTGATGCAGCTTTGAATTATGCAAATGGGAAATCGTGCACTATATAGTCATCATATAGCAAATGTGAAATCATGCAGTCACCAAAAATGTTTTCATTCCTTGAGAATCACTTAATTTCAAAATAGCTTGGCCTGGGGAATTATAAATTTTTTGCCACAGCCGGATGAGAGCGCCACTGGGATACACCCATCATCCTGGGTGGTGGCCCATAGGTTCTGCACTGCTACTCATACGCACGGGGCTTTCTTCTTGCAATGATGGGGACTAATATGCTGTTATTTTAACATTCACTGTTATTATAATTTAAAATCTTTTTTATATCCTATAACAATGTCATCCAAGTATTCATTAAGTAGCAGTGGCAGTGCTCGTGCTGAAAAATGTACCCAAAAATCAATAACTTTGGTACGGAAGTTAAATGTGATAAAACGCTATGAGGAAGGCCAAGCGAGACCATGATACCCGGGGCTGTTAATTTAGGAGAGAGCGTTCTGCAAGGTATTCAAGATAATGCTGAGAAAAAGTAGCATTAAGGTAAAGATACACTTCACTGGTTATGGATTTATGTGCTCTCAGAATATACCACCGCCTACACACACTCTACATTAATTCCTATGGGAAAATTAGTCTTAAAATATGTTAGTTTTGAATGATACAGGGTCTCCTAGAACTTGTCCCTGGCATAAAACACAACCTCATTATATTGAAAATGCAAATATCCAGGGAGACAAAACAAGTGAACAAAATCATTCACACTAAGGTGCAAATAACTGCCATTAGATCCTTTGTTTAGCTAATGGGAGGGAACCATAAGCCTGAAGGAGGGCAGAGAGTAGCAAGGAGGAATTAAAACAACCTGATAAGACAGCCACACATTTTGCAGTGGACAGGTCCCCTGCTGCTCCAAGGATTACTGATTGCCCAGGACCGAGAGCCCTGCCTCGCTGACAGTAGTGGTGGGGGTTGGGGGAAGGACCTGGGGAACAGGCCAGAGACACCGTGTAACATTCATCTGCTTTAAAACCTCAAGCACACCTCACGGTCCTGTTTGCACTTCTCTCCCACATTGGTCTCACTCTTGACATCCCATTTCACAAGCCTCATCCTATATAAACCTCAGGAAACAGCCCTACGTGGCAGATGCTATGATTCCCCCATAGAGAGCTGAGAAGCCAAGGCTCAGCAGTTCTACAGCTTGCCAGGAGACCTCCCTGTGTGGGGGGATGCCTAGCTGGCTTCTGACAGCAAGTCCAGCATCTTCCCATCATCCTGCAGAGGGCTGCTATGGTGCAAATATTCCTCGATAAAATAATGAGCCCCACAATGTCATTCCCACCTCCCCAGCCAGATTCTGACCAATCTACATTTTTCTCCGTCATCTCTTGAACCACCCACAACATCAGGAGATGCTGATTTGAGAGTGTGCAGAGTCCAAATGAGGCCTCTGACGGGGAGAACCAGCTGCAGGCCAGGGGAGGTCATGCCATCTTAGTATCTAGTGAATGACACCAGACTTCCAAAGGTGTCTTGGTATCTCAGTCCATCTGCTGTGGTGGTTCATCCCTGAAAAACCACCCTAATCTTCCATGACATCACAGCTGACTCCAGGGCACTAGCATGGAGTGAGTTTTAAGACACCAGAGCAGATTAGTACATTCAGGCAAAGAGCCTTGGGATGGTCTGCAGAGGCCCCAGGTCTCTGGAGGAAGGAGGTCAAAGGCCTCTGTCCACCCTGAAAGCCCAGAGCTGGAGGGGTGGAGGTAGGAGAGGTCCTCAAAGACACAGGAAGCCCTGCCCCTTCCTGCCGTGGACAGAAGCCAAGCCCAGCTCCAGCTGGCTCACCTAAAGGGCCCTTATGAGTCCCCTCTGCTTCCTCACCACTACAGCCCCCTTATATTTTATACTGTGTTCATTGAACAAAAAATTAATTTCTCCATGTATTGATCAGATCTGATAATATACGTGTATGGGCCCAGAAAAAATCTAGGAGATACATGAAACTTGCTGAATTTTTTTTCTCATCAAGCCCAGAGCTACCAACAAGAGCCATTTTGTACAGTAACACCCTGAGTTAATCAAAATTCTAGTCAAAGGCAAAGGACCTTGAAGTTTTGTGTGTTCTTTCATCTGAGGTTATCAGGTTAGGTTTAGCCAAATCCAAATTCAGAGCCAGGCCCCCCGGACCTGTGGGCACAGCTGGGAGTGAGAAGCCAGAGGTACGGCTGCAGGAATAAGGTCGGGCTTGGCCTTGCGAGGGGAGCATGGGGAATGTGTCAGTCTGGGCCCTACCCTGGAAAGCCCCCAGGCTGCCCAAGAGCATGGTGTGCAGGGTGAGAGCCGCTGCTGCTGGGCCAAGCCAGGCCTTTCCAAGTATGGCTGCTAAATGCGGGGCCTGACTTCAGCCACCACCGTGCAGAGCTCCTGCTGCCACCACGGACAGGGGCCCTGGAGCGGTTGTGGTGAAGGGGGTGGGGGAGCTATGTTGCTGAGATGGAGCCTCCCTGAATCTGGCATGTGTCGTTCCCCTTCACCTGGCAGACTCACTGGGCACTTGCTGCAGAATCACCAGGAGCCCCTGCCCTGGAAAAGCCCACAGTCTGAGAGGGGAACAGAATACAATTCACTGAAATACCAGATGTGTGAAGTATGCGGAAGCCAGTGCTGGGCTCTCACCAAGGCCCTTTAAGGCAGGGGGCTGCTGCGAGGTCCACGTGCACCCTCATATGCAGAACTAAGCGGCACCCCACGTGTCCACTGCAGACCAAGTTCCCAGTCGCCCCTCAGCAGCCCAGCCCTGGCCCAGGGAAGGGGGCCGCCATGATGGTGACAACCTGGTCCTTGACTGCCTCTGAGCCCACCATGGAAACGGGCAGGCTCTCAGAATCACCGCTTGATGAACACTTCCATGAAGCCAGCGAGCCCTAATGGCCCGGGAGGTGTTCAGCAATAGCTCAGTGTGGGGATCCGGGCCGTTTCTCGGAGGCGGCAGTGTAAGAGTAGGACTCCGAGGGCTAGGCAGATGGGACGGCATGAGAAGGGCACCTCAGGCAGAGGCTACGGCCCAAACAAAGGCCTGGAGGGCATCGTGGGGGCCATGCTGCTTACCGTTCTGCTTGGCCGTCTCGTAGTCTTCCTTGCACACCAGCCGCCCGTCCTCCATGAGGTAGAACTCGTCCCCCGTGGCCAGCTGCCGGGTGCAGATGATGCAAGCGAAGCAGTGCAGGTGATAGACAAAGTCCTGGGCCTTGCGGACCACCTGGGTCGGGGGGATACCCTGCTGGCAGGCCGTGCATTTCGTGCCGAAGCGCCTGTCAGGGCAGCAGGAAAGGATTAGGGCACATGAGGTGGGGGATCTGGCTTCCCCCAGCTTCCTGGAGCAGCCTCCCTCCTACCCTGCCACTCCAAGAATCGATGGACGTCACCCCCCAACCACCCGAGCTTACTGTCTGGTCCACCCTGCCTCCCTCTAGCTTCACTGCTTTGTGCCCGGGACTCTCAACCACCAAAGAAGGGGCTGATGAGAACTAGAGACTCCCTTTGGTACCTTTTCCAAAGCTGATACCCCCGGGTTCCAGCTGCCCGATTAACACCCCTCAATTCACAGGGACAGCAGGTGGACTTTCTAAGTCCCTCAAAGCAGGCGGTCTCCCCTCCACCTCCTGGCTTCCTCACCCTTATGGTTGATCCCAGAGGGCATCCTCACAGGGAACTGTGTGTGCCACAGACTGATGTGTAGAAAGCACCCAGCAGCACCTCACACACTCCCAGGGAGGAAGCCCTGCCTGGCCAGGGAACAGCACGCTCCAGAGAAAATACTGTCAGCACAGCGAGGCTCCCTTAACAGCTGTTCTCTCTCCTTTGCCTCCATTTCTCCCCTCACCTCCATCCTGCACACACAAAAGCCCTCCATGCCTGCCTCCATCCCCTTCTTATGCACAGTCCTGGGGCATTGTGGTTTGGGGAAGACCCCGGAAGCTGCACTTGTCAGCCACTACAGCATTCAGGGTAAGGAGTCTGCAGACTGCAGTTTGGAAAATCCTGCTTAAGACCTCTCCTTGCAGACCTCTGCACCTTTCCAGAATAGCACCAAGGCAAGAGGAAGCCACCAGCTGCCACCAAGGCAGCTTCTTCCAAGGAAGCCACCCACTGCCACCCCCTGCCAAGGCCAGGAAGGAAGGAGAAATTGACACATTGAAAGTATTGCCCAGTGGGATTGTTTCTACTCTCTTTCCCCATGCTGGTCATAGAGAGAAACAGAGGCACACCAGCGGTCATAGGGGACGAGGGAAATTGGGGGGCCAGCACAGACAGGGACAGTGAAGAAGGGTGCCTGGCTACAGGTGAGCCTTCCCCGCTTCAGGAGGGAGGCGGGAGGCACTGGGGAAGCAAGGGCAGAGTTTAAAACAGCAATCAACCTAATTATTCATGACATTTCACACAGCAGAACTTTATCTTCTTCAGGATGAAAGACTTCGCCTAATGGATCTGGAGAAGGTTTGATTTTAATGGTCCTTTTAACTAATGCTTATAGGCAGCCTGATTTCGCCTGAAAGGACAGTACATATTTCATCCACATTAATACCAAATAAATTAATTATGGTCATGGCTATCATGATGAATCCCAGATTAATGCAGAATGATGGGTCTCTTATGCAGTAATGATACCTGCTGAGGGGGCTACAGGGGCCCGTAACAGGCATGGCCAGCTGCGGCCTGAGACACCCCCCCACCAGGGACATGGCATCCCAGAGAGAAGTGGGGTTCTCTAAGTCTGCATGAGTAACCCTGAAAGTGCCTAGAGTGTAGTTCAGGGGATGCTATTCTGAGATAGGTATAAGAAGGATATTGGGGTATCAGGGGCCGAGACATGGCTTAGGAGGACCCCAGGCTTCTGAATTCCTGGAATGCCTCTCGGTTTTCAGTTCTTTGGAGTTCTCTGCCTGAGGGTTGGGATAAACCTGTAAACCACCTGCTAAGCTGTTCAAAATTGTGCCTCAGGAGGGGACCTGGGCTTTCATCAGATTCTCAAAGGGATCCAGGACCCAGGAGAGTAGAGTTAGTATTTTTTCAATAAATAAATCAGGAGATAAAGCATCATACTTTCAGAGGATGTGCACAGACACGGCTGAATCTGAGGACACAGAACAAAGCATGCAGTTGGCTGTGGATGGTTCTGGATGTCCCAGAACACAGGTGAGAACCAGATCCTCCACGACTGCTGTGTAACCATGTCACCTGGATCAAAGAGGAAGGTTGCCAGGCGCCCAGCTCTACTGTGTGTGTGTGCGTGTGTGTGTGTAACAAAGAGAGCCTACATATGTGTTACTAGAGAGTGTTTTCAAAAGGCCTATACATTTAATAACGAATCCTGGCCAATTTGCAAAGCAGGTACTAAAATGAAACAAGGCACCAGGTGAGGGGGCTCACTCCTGTAATCCCAGCACTTCGGGAGGTTGAGGCAGGAGGATCACTTGAGCCTAGCCTGAGCAGTACAGTGAAACCCTGCCTCTACCAAAAAAAAAAAAAATACAAATCATTAGCCAGATGCGCTGGTGTGCACCTGTAGTCCCAGCTACCCGGGAGGCTGAGATGAGAGGATCACCTGAGCCCAGGGAGGTTGAGGCTGCAGTGAGCCGAGATCGTGCCACTGCATTCCAGCCTGGGCAACAGAGCGAGACCCTGTCTCTAAATTAATTAATTAATTAAAATGCATCAAGGCCTTCATCATGCTTGTTGTGAACCCTCCCCATAAACCACCCAAATCTGGAGAATGTGTCCTAATGAGAGATCCAAGGAGAGGAGGGCGAGGGGAGACCCCAGAACAGAGGGAAGACCCTTCAGCAGCCTCCCCCACAGGAGCCACCCTCTCCCCCACTAAAAAGCAGGCAGGGGCTTTCCGTCACCGGAGGCCCAGTTGACACCAGCGCACCAGAGACATGAAAGATAACGGGGGTATAAATTTAATCTACATACCGACAGTGATTCATGCACGAGGGTGGCAAGTGCACGAGAAAGATGAAAAATAAATGGACTTCCCCACCAGCGTCCTGTAGCAATTGAAGCAATTTTCCTGATTGTGGGATTTATACCGAAGGGAAGTGGAAGTGCCTCCTCGTTACCTTTTCCCCTGGAGCACAGCCAGCAGGACCCTCGCCGAGGGAGCCACATGCACCCCCTTGGCCCACAGGGCTCCCCCGGCCCAGCCCGCAGGGCACACTCCACCCCATCTCCAGTCAGAGCCACTGGATCTGGAATAAAGGGCATCCTACAGGCCTGTGTCTGTGATGGAGACACTGTCCCCATTCCCAGATCTTAGAACAGCCACAGTCACAGGTGAGAAGGCCGAGGCCTGGCAGGTCACATGACTTGTCCTGCAACAGGCAATAATGAGACACATGGTCATGGCTAGAATTCCCTGGCCCCACACGAGGTCAAACTGTGAACCTGGCTGCTACACAGAGAACCAGCAGTCTAACCAGCTGGCCCAAATGTGAAGGATGCTGGGGTGAAGAGGGAAGGGCTGGACTCCAGCCAAGAAGAGGGCTCCTGAGGGCTTTTCCAGGCAGCACCCCTTACACCGATCACCAGGCACCCATGCAGGGGCATCGAGGGCACTGGCCTCACCCTTCAGAACGACAAGCCTGCTGCCCAGTCCTGCCTGGCCAGGCCTCTGGGGACAACGAGTCCCCCGGGGAGAGCGGCTGGAGCTGATCGAAAACCACAGAGAAAATGCAAGGAAGGACTTGCTAATGGCTCATATCATTTTCCTCCTCTGATCAGCACCACTGGAAATTCTCTTATCCCTGCCCAGCACATAGTAGGCAAGCCACAAAGACCCAATGAATGAACGAATCAATGAATGAACGAACGAACTGCTTCTTAAAACGTGCCTGAGTAACCAGGGGAGGCTTGGCTCTCCATGACGGCAGCCCTTTTTTTTTCCAGTTTGGTGTTAACTTTATTCTATCTTCTGTATAACTTTAAGTACATAAAGGTTTACTTCCACAGGCCTCAGGAAATGGGTAGAAATCACAGGATATTTTTGGTGTTTGTCCTAGAGGGAAAAATCTGAAATTTACATTAGCAGTGCTGTACAAGATTCTGCCATAAATCAAGACCTACAACCAGCCTGCAGTGGAGGTTTTAGTCCTCTGTTCAGTTGCCTGGACAGGAGCCAGAGCTGATGAGCGTGACTGGGAAAAGGAGGCAGTGAGGACAGGTGACAGGCACCCAGCAGGGAAGGATTCAGGAAAGCCATACTCCTTGGAATGGCGTGTTGCTCTTCCCTTTTTTTTTTTTTTTTTTTTCCCTTTTAAAGCCATCTCTGTAGGAAGGTGCTGCACAGGGTCCCAGAGAAAGAAAGGGTCCAAGGCTCCTTTAACTGCCCTGGATGAAGGGCACTGCCACAGCAGTAGTACCAGAGACTCTCCTCCCTCACGGTCGAGGCAGGCCCAGGACAGAACAGAGAATAAAAGGAATGCTTGTAGGAAACAGCTTTGCGCGGAATGCAAGATGGCCCAGCCTCGGCCTTGGGTCCAGTGCAACCCTTGCCTCACTTGTCAACGGTGAAAAATTAGTTTGGTTAGAAGAACCATCTGGAAACACACCAGCTTCGGCTACCTGCATGCTCATTGTTAGAAAAAGATTAACCAGTCTGAGCATTCTGATCTGTTCATTCCTGGGACTGTTTTCTTCCCAATAGACTATTTGTTGGTAGAATAACCCCCAAAAGCTCGAAGCTAAAATGCATCGTCAGTCCTGGTCAGCAGTTCCTTAAGAATGGACTGGAGGTGGCTGGGCGCGGTGGCTCACACCTGTAATCCCAGCACTTCGGGAGGCTGAGGTGAGCAGATCACCTGAGGTCGGAAGTTCAAGACCAGCCCGACCACCATGGAGAAATCCTGTCTCTACTAAAAATATATAATTAGCCGGGCATGGAGGTGCACACCTATAATCCCAGCTACTTGGGAAGCTGAGCCAGGAGTATCGCTTGAACCCAGGAGGCGGAGGTTGCAGTGAGCTGAGATTGCAACACGGCATTCCTGCCTGGGCAACACAGCGTGACTCCACCTCAAAAAAAAAAAAAAAGAATGGACGGGCAGCGTGGTTAGGCTGAAATGGAAAAGCTGCACCTTCCTGCAGGAGATAAACTGACCTGCTATCCCGCCCCAGATCTCAGCCTGAGGTATATTTCAGTGCAGGCAGGTAGCTGTGCATCTCAGAGCAGAGACGCAGTTTCCAGCTGTTTTCTTTTTCAGGGCTGAGGGGATCTCACTCGGCTGCCCAGGCTGGAGGGCAGTGCCACAATCATCGCTCACGGCACTTGCTTCCCACCTCGGCCTCCTGAGCAGCAAGGATCACAGGCACACATCACCATGCCCAGCTCATTTTCTAAAACATTTTTTGGAGTGATTGGGTTTTGCTATGTTGCTGAGGCTGGCCTCAAATTCCTGGTCTCAAGCAATCCTCCCACCTTGGCCCCCGAAGCACTGGACTTACAGGTGTGAGCCACTGCGCCTGGCCAGAAGCTTTTCTAAGAAGCGCAGTAATCCCGGGTTGAAATGAGGCCCACGGTTCACAAGAGAATTTCTATGCCACCTGCTGTCGCCATCACACTGCTTCCATGACTGTCTCCTGAGCTCCCAGCCTGAAAGGTGGGCACTGTGACACCTTTTAACAGATGAGAACTGGGGCTTAGAGAGGCAAGGTGCCAACCCTCAGCTCCCATGGGCAACAAGAAAAACGGGGTTTTGCAGTTGGTGCTTCTGACACAACACAGTGGGCATCTGGTGGGCATCAAGGGGGCAAACTTGGCCTTGGTGCCCTGACCTAGACTGGAGCTTGAGGAGAGGGCCTGTCCCCCTCACGCAGCTCTAAGCTCCCGAGCATGAGGCTCCCAGCCCTGCAGTGCTGGGGTGGCCAGGGGAGCCCTAGCCCCCTGGCGTGTTAACCCCAACACACCTAACTGGCCCGCTGCACACCAGCCACATCCACCAGCTGGCCCGGGTGTGCGCAGGGAAGAGCTGAGACTTGGCCGACTCTCAGGGGCCACACTTGGCCCCAGGAGGGGGCCAGGCCTAGTGTGCCAAGTCCCAGCCTCTGCACCTGAGCTCCGCCCGAGCTGTTGCTGCTGCTGGTCTGTCCACCCCTGCTGCTCCCGACAGCCTGGCTGGGCCACTTATTGGGGCAGGACAGGCTTGAGGGTCTGGACCCTGTAGAAAAGGGGCAGCGGGCAGGCCCTGCAGGCACTGAGCCTTCTAGAACCAGGGGCCCATAAATCCTACACCCCGGCTTTCTGGCACATTCCTGAGAAGTTCCGACCTCTGAGCAAACCCACATGCCGTACCACAAGTGGGTCACCGAGACGCTGGTGATAAAGGCAGCTGCCATCCTCCTAGCACTGACCTGTGTCCTGCGCAGAGCGAGCCCTGTTCCCGTGATCTCATCTGACCCTCACCCCCAGCCCTCAGCCCACTGCCCTGGCATCTGCCCCATGGCCGCACTGCCACCCTCCCCCACCCCACCCCATCCACTCCTCCCACAGCCCCTCCCATCTCAGACATTCTTCCCACGCCTCAGGCCAAAACCCCCATCTGATCTGTCAGCAAAACCTGTTGACTCTACTCAAAATAATAGTAATAGTTATTATTATTTGGAGACAGGGTGTCGCTCTGTTGCCTGGGCTAGAGTGCAGTGGTGCAATCACAGCTCGCTGCAAGCTCCCATTCCTGGACTCAAGATCCTCCCGCTTCAGCTTCCTGTGCAGCTGGGACAGTAGAAGTAAACTACCACGCTCGGCTCCTACTCAAAATTCTATCATGTTGGGCCACTTCTCACACCCACACCACCCTCCCTAGCTCAGGCTGCCATCACCTGGCACCTACAGCCTCCTCCTAACAGTCTCCTGGCTTCTGCCCGTGCCCATAACAGGGCGTCTGTATGGGGTCACCACAGTGGGCCTAAGTCACACCCTCTCCCTCCCCCTCCCCTGCTCAAACCTGCCAGTGGCTTCCACCTCACTCAGCTTCAAAGCCACAGGCCCCCTAAGGGCCTCCACGGCACTGTGGCATCCCGGCCCCATCACCTTCCCCCCTCCCCACTCCACTGCTCACTCCACTCCGCCTCCTCCTGGTGCCCTGGCACTGCTTCCCTGCTGGCACACTCTCTCCCCAGGAACCTGCATTTCCTGCAGTGGTCCCCTGAAATGTCACCTGCTCAGGAGGACAACTCCGGACCCCTCTCCTCAGCTCTTCCATCCCTGCTTCACAGCACGCATCTCAGTAGAGACGCTGTGCATTTATCGCTTGCTGACCGTCTTTCCCCCTCTCTAGAGGGCAAGTTCCACAACAGCAGGGTCTTTATCTGTCTCGTTCACTGCCGAATCCAGCACCCGGAGCAGGGCCTGGCCCGGGAGATGTGCTCAGTGCATGTCTGATGAATAAGTCAGTGAGTGGCCCCTTCCTGCAGAACGCATGAAGACCTGTTCTTCATCTAGGCATGAAGATACTGACGTTCAGAGAGGGCTAGAGACTGCCCAGACCTCACAGACGAACGGTGGGGCTAGGATTTGAACTCAGTGCCTCTCCTCTGGGATGTCTCCCTTATTCTTGGCTATTGAAGGCAGTCGGTGGGGACCAGCCCAGGCCCACGTCAGCCTCCCGCGTGTGGAGCTGCCACTGAACGGCGCACCGCCCTGAGGACAAAATACTGCGCAACTTGATTTTCTGCTGTAATTGCTTGGTGGTGATTTACTGCTGGCCGTATATTTTTTTCCCAGCTGACACTTCCCTACATGTATTTCTTTTATCTATCACCACACTTGACAGGAAAGTTGCTGATATTTACTGTTACTGTATGTACCAATATTTCCAACATATATCACCGCCCACTCTAAGGCCACAGCTGTGTCATGAGCACATAAAGTTCTGCCCCAGAATGGGCAGCCTTCTGCAGACACACACGGGGGTCCTATTTGGAGAAGGCCTGACACGAGAGAATCTCAGAGCCTCGGGGGCTGGGGACACGGGCCCATGTCACATGCACACAATCACACATATGCCTCCCCAGCCCACCAGAGCAGCCCCCCAGCAAGCTGCTTTTTATTGGGGTTTTAATCTAATGTTTTTAAAGAGTATTCAGTATTATCATGTGCAGATGAATGCTGCTGGAAAAGCTTTAAAACCAGGGACCAAGTCCAAGGCCCTAATTTCACAGAGTAGGAAACGGGGCCCCAGGGCTTGCCCAAGATCACACAGCTCCATCCAGGGCAGGAAGCGGCCAGAGCCCAGCTCTCCCTTTCATTTGGCCTCAAGTCCTCTCCCTCCCTGCTGGGGACAGATTTGCTTCTGAAGCAACGGGACATGCAGGACCTGAATCCTTTCCAGAAGAGTCCAGAGCACCAGCTGTGTTTTTGTAAACAAGCGTCGAGCATTTCATATGCACCAGGCAACTTCAAGCGAGGCCTCTCATTCACACCACACACCTGCCCTTGCAGGTAGGAATGGTTATTCCCTTCTCTCTGATGGCCACAGGCTTGGAGCAGTCAGCTGCCTGGTCCAAGGTCACTCTTCCCGCTCTCCCTCACTGCCCCCAGCCCCTCATCTGCCCTTCTCACTACAGGCCAATCAGCCTTTGCCAAGCTGCCAGCTCAGCTGTGACCAAACTCCGCTGTGTGGGAGGTGCACCGGGGGTGCTTACTGAGAGAAGAGCAACTCCTGACTCCCGCATCTGGGCCCAGAACCCACACTCTCCACCCCACAGATGGCCCAGTGCAGTGGTGGCATGGAACACAGCTACAGAAACCCTGTCACCTATGCTCTTAGCCCCCGTGGGTACCTGCAGGTCACTCGTCCATTGTCTGAGTCCCAAAGTCCTTCAAGACTGAGGGCCTCATTCTCCAAACAGGGCATGGCAGATCCCCGCAGGCAGCGGAATGGGTGTGCAGGAGAGAGGGCCCCAGGCTGACCTATCTCCACAGTGCCCACATAGAGCCCAGCGGCCTGTGGCTTCTCCTTAGAGCGGGTCTTCCAGAGACACAAAGGCCTCCGGGGACCAGAGTGACAAACTGGACACTGGCTCTGATGGGACCTGAGTGTGACCTTGGCCAGAGGACCAGCAGGGAATAAGGCTGAGCCAGGTCATCAGCCCTTGAATGCCGAGCCAGGAGGCAACAGGGGCAATGTGACCAGACAGGTGGTGGGAAGGGACAGACTGGCTGAGGAGGGTGGGAGGGGAAGGACCGCAATCAGAGAAGCTTCCAGTGGTGCAGAGGCCCAAAGCCAGGGGCTTAAGGCACAGAGGCTACAGGAATGGCCAGAGAGGGCCTTTTGGAGTGGGGCAACCCCGTGGCTTGACACCTGAATGGCCAGGGTAGGGGTGAGGAGAGGAGGGTGAGGAGAGGAGGCCGAGCTTCAGCAACAAAGGGAAGGCAGCTGCCACTGGCTGCTGTGCTGTGGCTGGGCCAAGAGAGGGCTGCCCACAGCATCCACTCCCACATCACCCAGATCCCACTGGGGACCCCGTTTTCACAGCCCAGGTGCATCCGATCCCCAGACTAATTTGCAGTTATGTGATTCCAAACAGATTCCTGTAAGCCAGAAAGTCCCTGAAATGCGGCTTCCACAGCCGCCAGGAGGCCCTCACCCCAGGCCCTGCTCGGGGAGGGTGGCCCAGGCGATTGCAGCTGAACTGCAGGCTCCAGGGCGGGCAGACGATCATCCCCGGGCTCATCACCTCCTGATTTATGGCCTCGGTACCTGGGGGAGCTGCGGGGCTAAGTAATTGCTTCTGCCTTGATTACAGGCCGGCACAAATGACTACAGGCCTGGGTCCACCAGTGTGTTTGAATCTTACAAATGTCCACACACACAGCCACTAACCGACCGTCTCATCGTTACCTTAAAAGGTTTAATTTACTCAGAGAGGAAATTAGACTATAAACTATTCAGAAATTATGAGAAATCACACATCAAAGAGACCCACCTGTATATTCCTCAGGCATTCTGCTAGAGCATAGCGTGTACAGGTGTGCATGCATGTGTGTGTGCATGCGCATATATGTGCACGTGTGTGTGCATGTGTGTGCGTATGTGCATGTGTGTGTTCACGTGTGTGTGCGCGTGTGCATGTGTGCGTGTGTGCATGTACGTGTGTGCATGTGTATACGTGTGTGCATATGTGTGTGTGCATGTGTATATATGTGTGCATATGTGCACACGTGTGTGTGCGTGCACACATATGCATGTCTGCATGGCCTGGCAGGTGTGTGGTTATCAGAAATAAGTGGCTCAGCAAAAGTCTGGCTCCACACGGACTCTATGACCAACCCCAGAACTGAAGCTGCTTCTGCCTGTGGTAATGGGGCATGGGAAAGCTCGAGGCAGCAGAAAGCCACCCAGGCTCGAGCTGGCCCTTCCTGCCAGAGCTGGCCCCGCTCTGTGATGCCAGTGCCGAGGACTCTGGTTCCTGCCCACAGCTCTGGACCACACAGGGAGTGATAACATCCCGTGAGGAAAATGCAGCCGGCTCCTCACTGAAGGGTGGGCCTCTGTTCAATCTCATGACCACCACTACCACTGACACGGCCTGGCGAGTGACCCCAGGACCCCGGCCTTGCCAGCCTGGCCCCAGGCCCTCCTGCTGCCTTCCTTCCTCCTCCCTACGTGGGGACACGCTCTAGATGACCCTCACGACCTTCCTAAGAGTAGACTCAGCACTTCCTTGCAGTCTCTGACTCAGTCCTCATAGTCACTCAGAAAAGTTGGTATTTTTATCCACCCTTTAGACATGGGAAAGTAAGGCCTGGTGCTATCTATCGCCCCAAGTTCACACCAAGCCTGGACTCAAAGCCCGCACCTGCTCTCCATGAAGCCCACCCCACAGAGAGTTCGAGCCTGCTTTTTCCCCTATTAGCCGATGTGCTGTGGGCAGCTGCCCCCTGCCAGATGAGGAGCAGAGGCCCTGGTCACCAGAGGGACTGGGCCGAGGTCACCTGTGAAGCCCTGTCCGCAGCCAGCACAACCACCCTGCAGCCAGGCCGGACGAAAATGCGCTGTTCTGGACTGCGGGGATAATGGGAGCAGTGCCCGGGTTCCAATGACGCTGCCTACCTGCCCTTGGCGGACAGCCCACCCATGGCCTGCAGCCTGGCGGCTGGGGGGAGGGGCACCGCAGGGAACAGTGGCAGCTCTTGGCCTGGCCCAGCAGCCACACAGCTATCCTGCAATATAGCAGCCTCCATCCCTCTGCCAGGGGGGTCCCAGGGGCATCCATCTCTGCCTGCCTGCCTCGTGAGGGCCTCAGGGGCAGGGAGACCCCTGAGAAGCATGGCATTTTAGACAGGAACCTTCTGGAGTGGCAGCACCCTCAGAGCACCTGAGAGTCGTCCCACCCGCCCTCTGACAGGCAGATGGAAGTATGGAGCCCCAGTGGCTGGAGGTACAGCTTGAAGCCCCCTACAAGCTTGGATTGTCCTTGAAGGCTTGCCCTTGACCTTACAAACATGTAGGAGCGTTGCCCTCGCTTCAGTTCCACAGCTGTGGTTCTTTTCACTCCATAATGGTTTCTCAAATCTTTGCGGAGCTCCACATGGCCAGGCTACCCCACCTCTATCTGAGGAGCTCCAGGCAGCTGAGAGTCATCTCCATGGGATGTTCTCAAGGCTGGTACAGGGGACACCGGGAGAGGCCAGCACAGGCCCCGCCCTGAGGAAACTCTGACGGCCTGGCCCTGCCGGGCTGTGGGTCAAAGGGCCACACAGCAGGGCCTGAAAACCAGCAGTGTTTATAAAGCACCAGCATCCTGCCACAGCCGGTCACACACGTCGCCTTCCGAGCTGGGTGGGTTAGCGTGAGCTGCTCTCCACAGACGAGGGAATGAGGCTGAGAAAGACGTAGTTACCGGGGCTGGTGAACAGCTAATGAAAGACAGCGCAGGAGTTCAACCACGCTCCCGCTGGGTTCACCAGACCCCTCTGCTGATAAAATCACTCCCTTTGAGAAACACTCCTGGGTGCGAGGTCTCTTAGGCACTGTGAAGAGGACATGGACGCCCAGAGATGCCAGGAAACTGGGCTAGGAGACCCCAGCTGGCTGCCGACAGCAGCACTTGAACCCAGCTCCACGGGCAGAGGACCTGGCTGGTCTGTGCTGTGCTCCAGAGGAGAGGAGCTGCCTGAGCTCCTTCCAGGACCCGCCTGGTGACAACAAGGGGATCCATAAGCCCTGCTCCCAGACCCCTACTATCTCTTGGCCCTGGTCCCTTTTTTTTTTTTTTTTTCCAGACAGAGTCTCACGTTGTTGCCCAGGCTGGAGTGCAGCGGCGCGATCTCGGCTCACCACAACCTCTGCCTCCTGGGTTCAAGCGATTCTCCTGCCTCAGTCTGTCGAGTAGCTGGGACTACAGGCACGCACCACCACGCCTGGCTGATTTTTGTATTTTTTGTAGAGACGGGGTTTCACCATATTGGCCAGGCTGGTCTCGAACTCCTGACCTCACGCTCTGCCCGCTTTGGCCTCCCAAAGTGCTGGGATTATAGGCATGAGCCACCATACCCGACCTCCTCGTGTCTTTTTGAGGAGACGTGGGAGGGACCCGTGACATGCTGAACACATGGTCTGGAGAGGACCTGCTTAGCAAATGTGACACGAGGAGTCACGGCCCCACAGCTTGGGATTCAGTTTGTAACAGGCCTCGGGACACCCTCGGCATCAGGGGTGGGCTCTCTGATGGCAGAAGCCCCTCACTGAACTCAGAACGAATCACAGCCCCACTGTGCTCAGTCAACTCCGTGCCTTTCTTCTTGGGCCTCAGAATGTTACTCCGTTTGGAGAAAGGAGAGCCCAGGACACAAGAAGCAGACACAGCAACCAACAGCAAAAATCAGTCAACATTACTGAGCAAGACAGAGCTCAACAGCCACAAAGAAAAATGCTACAACCACAGAGTACAGCTTCCCCGCAATCCTTCTGCCTCGTCTGTGTCCACACCAACATCGCCCTCTGCTGCCAGTTACCAGGATCGCCACATGCCCCGGCGGAAGGCGAGGGACGTCCTGACCTCCGGCCTCCCTCCACTTCTGAGCTATTACAAGGGACTACCCACCTCCAGGGGGTACTGTCCTCATCACCGTCTTGATCTGCAGAACTTCGCATAGAGTATGACAGGAGGATGCCCCTGAAGTGGTGCAAAGTGGCCCTCTACCTTGTTATGGGCAAAGATATTAAAGTATTGATCCAGGAACGCAGGACCACAGTGCTAATCAGGGAAGCCATGAGCCCTGCCCTTGCCTCTGAACAGGGCTAGGAGGAGGTACCAGAAAAGGACAGTGCTTTTTCTTTTTTCTTTTTCTTCAAGGACTATGGAAAAGGGACTCTCGTAGCTCTCACCAGGTGTCTTCCAAACCCCACAGCTAAGAGCATCCTGACGTCTGACGGGCGAATTCAAGTATGTGACACCTGCTGTCCCTCTCACAAGGTGGCCGCAGATGTGACTTCTATAGCCGAGTGTGGGACCAGGGAGGAACTGGGGTTCCAGGGATGGCTCGACCCCTCCTGCCCTAGCACATTCTCTGTCCTTGCTGCACCTCCACTGTGTGCATGCCCCCACATGCCCCCTGAAAGAGGTGCCTGGTAACATCTAACGACACGGGATGAGGAACAGGCTGCCCAAGCCCCAGGTGACCAGCCAGTCCCAAGACCCCTGGGGATGGGAGGTGGAGCCATGTAAATGCTGGACAGCTTGCTGCCTCCCTGCCTGTACCTCAGACGGAGCCTGCAGCTGTGCCTGCCTGTACCGAACAGCCCTGGTCCCCAAGAGCTTGATGGGGCTGTGAATCCACCCACTGGGGACTCGCAGCCGCCTGCTCTTTATCTCTGGTTGGCCCTCCAGGGAGAATCACTTCAGCTTCAAACTCCCCTCCTCACAGCACCCCGTCACAGAGTCAATGGCCCAAACTCAGTACTGAATCTGTGGCCAGCTCCCCCGTGTTACAGAAGGACCCAGCCCTCAGAGTGGGTCATTTCATGAAGCAGAGCAATGCCGGGAACAAGGGACATCACCATGGCTAAACGATGGGCCTGAGCATTTGCAAGCAGCCTGGGCCTCCCTCACGAAAGACACCTTGCAAGATACAGAAGAAACTGGTCACGAAAGCTCGTGGGAATTCACTGGGTAATTTACTTCTTGCATCAAACCCAGCAATGGCCTATGGGCAAGGCTCAGAGCCGGAGACTTACACAGGGGACAGAAAAATGCGTAACAGACAGGCCTTTTCCTCAAGCCAGCAATGAAGATAAAGCAGGCACAGGAGAAATGAGCAAACCCAAACAGCCCACGCTGGGTCACCGGGGAGAGGGGTGGGACAGGAGGCGATGGCTCGGCCAGGCTGGGGCTCCCCCTGCTGCGGAGCTGGACTCTGAGGACCCTGGAAGGACAGGAGCCCTGGAGGGTGGGTACGGTCCCGGGAGGATGAAACAGCCTGGGCCGACGGGTGGAGGTGGCAACCCCCCAAGCATGCCTGGGAATGGGGCACCCTGCTTGCTATGCGTCAGGTGCCTGAGAAAGGCAGCAGGCCAGGACTGGAAGGGAGCGCCCCAGGAGGCTCTGATGTGCCCATGCCTCCCGCAGGCTCTGGGGCATATACAGGGCAGGGGCAGGCCCACCTGGTGGGGAGGCTTGCAGACTGCAGGGAAGTGAGTGGAGGGACCAGCCAGGAGGTTTCTGCTGAGTAAGGCCCTAAAAGGATCCAAAAGAGGGCCAGGGCGTGGGGCGGGGGGGCAGGGGCAGCGGCCCACGGGAGGAACCGCTCTTGCTATTTCTGGTCTTGGGCTTTTAGCTCGTGGGCCTGTGGGGCTCCGTCCTCAGCACACACTGTGGGCGCTTCTTGGATCTAGGGAGCCCCTCTTTCCTGGTCATTACTTCTCCCGGACCCAGCGCCACGCCTGCACTGTAGCCACCTTCCTCTCCACCCTCCCTTTCCAAACTCGGAGCCAGCCGCGCGGGGTCCCAAAATCAGACAGGGCCCCCGAGGAAACGATGGGGGTGCAAGGGGGCCCTCTGGCGATGAAGCCTGGGTCAGTGGTCCCGACAGGCTTTGCTCGTACCCCACAGGCTTCCCTGAGGCGCCATGCTGGACCAGCCAGAAACCCTGTGGGTCCTGACGTCTGACTCAGGGACATCCAGCACCTACCCTGCCCCGAGATGGGCAAGTGGGGGCGTGGCCTCTCAGCCTCCCAAAGGTGGAGGCACACACATCTGTGCACACCTCATCACAGAAGCAGGGCAGCTCACCCGACCCCAAAACCAGGCACTGCCACTCTCTTCACACACACATTATATTCACACGTGCACCGGGTACACAATGCACATGTGCGTGTGTGCGTACACACACACACACACAGAGTGAAATTCACCCCATCCAAGGGCCTGTAACACACACACACACACACACAGTGAAATTCACCCCACCCACAGGCCCGTAACACACACACACACACACACACACACACACAGTGAAATTCACCCCACCCAGGGGCCCGTCACACACACAGTGAAATTCACCCCACCCAGGGGCCCATAACACACACACACACACACACACACACACACATACAGTGAAATTCACCCCACCCACGGGCCCGTAACACACACACACACACACACACACACACACACACACACAGTGAAATTCACCCACCCAGGGGCCCCTAACAGTTGCTGTGGTGTCCTTTGCCAGGACTTCACAGAGGGAGGAAAACAGAGGCAAACTCTTGCTGCCCGCTGAGATAGGATGTGGCTAGAGGGAGTGGAACGGCAGGAATGCCAGAGAAAAGGACCTAGAGGAGGGTCTGAGGTGGGAAAGCAACAGAAAGACTGTGAGAAAGAAGAGCAGTACAGGAAAAGCTCAGCGAGGGCCAGCGGCCTGTCCCTCCACCCGACATCAAGGACTTGCTGGGTGCACCCATGTCAGCTGCTGCCCCCACCTTCCTGTAATAGACACACATGTTCACACTCACACACCACTCACACACTCACCCACCACTCACACACACTCACGCTTTCACACCACTAACACAACACATACCACTCACATGCTGTCACATTCACACTCACATTCACACACAACACACAAACATAAACACACACCCACTCACTCTCACACACACACTCATACACACACACGTAGGAAGCAGCACATATTTGACCAAAGTACCGTGGTGACAGCGAGTGCATTCTCTGCACACAACCAGGGAGGCAGCCCCACCCAGTCGTTACCAAGAT
This sequence comes from Lagothrix lagotricha, assembly GCA_963574225.1. Taxonomy (NCBI): domain Eukaryota; kingdom Metazoa; phylum Chordata; class Mammalia; order Primates; family Atelidae; genus Lagothrix; species Lagothrix lagotricha. The sequence goes on along the minus strand of CAUYNB010062637.1, from coordinate 34,834 downwards.
CTTTAATGTGTTCTTCAACTCACCTTGCACTAAAGAAATAGGAGAATCCTCAGATATTCAAATCACCTATTCTGGGTAGTTAAACCTTTGGGAAGATGTGGGAGAAATGGTGTTCTGTATCCGGGACCCATCTCTCTCCCCAGTACGCCCCCCTCAATCCCCATCTCTCGAATACACAGCTTCAGCGGGAGGTGCCTCTCTGGGGCTTGGTGATCTGGGCTGGGTGTGTTCAGGCATCGGTGAGGCTCCCCGGCACCCCACTGGGCCACCCAGGCTGGTGCCACTGAACACGGGGCTCAGTGTCACTGATCCCTGACCCCCACCTCCCGCTCCTGGCTTTGCTTGTTGCCAGCTGGTCCACACTGGCTAAGCCACCAGCATCAGTGCCTTGGGTAACAGATTCTGGGAGAGAAGTCTCAGACTAAATGCCATGGAAAACACATTCCAGGAAGTCTTCTCACCCTGACCGACAGCGTCAACAGCAAGTTTTTGATGGACCCCACCCCAGAATGGAAAATCTCAGTCTTAAGAGCTAACACTCAAGTGTCAGGCACTGTCCTGAGGACTTGATGCATACTGACTTATCTAAAGCTAATATAAACTTCATGAGGTAGGGACTATTGCTATCAGCCCCATTTTACAGATAAACAAACTGAGGCACAGAGAAGTTAAGTAACCTGCCCAGGAGCACACCACCAATAAGTGGGTTCAAATCCACGCAGAGTCTGGACTCTTCGCCGTCACACAAAACTGCCCCTTCTTCATCATGTTTCCATAGAAAGTGACGACACTGACTGAGCCGGGCCTCCCTCCTGCCGGCAGCCACTCTGGCCAGCCTCTGAGGCCCTTGAAGCAGGCTGTGAAACACAGACACGGAGACGCCTCCAGATGCGACACAAACCTAAAAGCACCTGCTGTGGAAGTTGCGGGACCGTTACGACCCCATGGCCGGAAGCACGACATATCAGCACAGAAAGAGCAGCTCCTTTGAGGATTTGGTGAATTCCTTTGTCACCACCCTGGAGAAATCTGGCCCAAGGCCTCCGCACCTCACCCCTGCCCCACGCACAGCTCAAGTAAGGCCTAGACGCTGGAGCTCCAGCAGTGATGGGCCAGTGATCAGAAGGGCGACCTCAGCAAGGGCATCCTCTTGGATCCAGGATTTACCTGCCTCTCCCAGAGTGGACTGTCCTCCCTCCCTGGCCTACCCCACTGCAAACCTCCCCCTCGCTGCACGGAGACAGGCAGAGACAGGCCAGGGCCACGAGAGGGACCGCGCTGACTTACTTGAAGAAGTCCTCCTTGCAGTAGACGCTCCCAGCCCTGGAGAAGCACCTGTCCGCCAGCTGCATCTGGCAGTCTGCACACTTGAGGCAGGAGCTGTGCCAGTGTCTGTCCAGGACCTTCAGGATGAACTTGTCCAGGATGTGCTGGTTACAGCCAGCGCACTGGGGGATCTCTGTGAGGAAGAGGAGACAGAGGCACTGTGAGCCTTCCACATAGCCCTGCTAACAGGCCAGGCCCTCGGCGGGCACCTTCCCTTTCTGCTGATGGTGGAAACAGACATGGCCCAAAGCGCAGGGCTGCTGCATAGAGTTCCACGGGTTATATGCTGTGCACAAAGGCACGTGGTCAAGGGACAAGGGGGGACTGAAAGCCAACCCTTGCTTTGCTGACCAGGCTGTAAACTCTGGCTTGGGGTGACTGGCCCAGAGGAGTCACCTGCTTCTAAGGGCACCACAAGGCTAATGGCAGCAGCTAACCCATTCGCACCGCTGCAGTCCCACAGCCAGCAGGCCAGGAAGCCTCAGCCACAACCACCTCTGTTTCCACGGCATTTTCATGAGTGATTGGAAGCTCTGCTAAAAACACCAGTCCCCAAAGTGAGGCCTGCCCAGACCTGCAATGGAAGGCCATCTGGCCTGAAAAGCAAATGATAAAGACTGTGTGGGGGAGGGGTGGGCAGCGATCGAGGTCCAGGCCTGAGGGTGCTCTTGCAGAGAAAATCTCAATATTTTAATGAACTGCAACCAATACCATAGATTGGCTGGATCAATACCTCATCCTAATGTGCCTTCCTGCGCTGCAGATAGGAAAGCTAGAAACTGCTTTTCCAGATGCCCTAGTGGCCCAGGTTCTGAAGATGACTGAGTCTTCCAATCAAATGTACTTGAGAGAGACTTGAATTCAGAACTAAGCTAAATGTCGGGACAGCTGAGGGGCAGGCACCCATCGTGCTGGTGTGGGTATGCAGAGGCGATGAAGTGCTGTGTTGGGTGTTGTACTGTCCCAATCGGCCACAGCGGAGGCAATGAAATTCTGGGGGCTGACAGTTATCCTGGAAGCTCCACCCCGTTGGCTCCACTGAGTTGAAAGCCACCTGCCACCTGATGATTAATCACTTCTCACTTAAATCGTGAAAGTGGATTCTGTTGTCTGCAATGAAACCCTAAGCACTGCCCCATCCGGTTCCTGTCCTGGGTGACTTCCTGAGATCTGTTTCTCTGCCATCCCATCTTTCCAAGGGATTGCTTGGGCATCTGTGGTATTTTGAGTCACTGACTGTTTCAAAATCTACAAAATGGTCAGTCTTCACGGTTGAATAAACAAAAAGTGCTAAGACCTCGAGCCATTTTCCCGCTTTGCTTTTCAAAAAAAAAAAAAAAGTAACAAATCGATAAGTATTAAGAACGAAAAGATGCAAGTGTAACCGTCTGGCCTCCTAGAGTATCCTCCTGATACAGCACTCGCAGGCTGGCAACGCCAGGGTTTCCCACGCCTATTATAAAAGACACCTTTGCTCGTTGTCTAAACACTCACTGCCTAGCACGGTACCTGGCACACAAGGGTAACACCACAGACGTTTATCACTAAATAATAAATTGATCAAATCCTGTCTGAGAAGCTCACCTTGAAACAGTTTTTCACTGCTTTATCCTGTACACTCCAAAATGTCAACAACAGTAAAACCAAATCTCTCAAGAATCATACATGTTTTTGTTTTTGTTTTTGAGATGGAGTCTCGCTCTGTTGCCCAGGCTGGAGTGCAGTGGTACAATCTTGGCTCACTGCAACCTCCGCCTCCCAGGTTAAAGCCATTCTCCTGCCTCAGCCTCCTGAGTAGCTGGGAGTACAGGCATGCGCCACCACACCTGGCTAACTTTTGTATTTTTAGTAGAGACAGGATCTCACCATGTTGGCCAGGCTGGTCTAAAACTCCTGACTTCCGATGTTTGCCCTCCTCAGCCTCCCAAAGTGCAGGGATTACAGGCATGAGCCACTGCGCCCAGCTTCATACATGTTTTTGATTCATCTCATGTATGTTGGTTGTGATATAATTTAAAAGTGCTAACAAAGGAATTAGCCTCAATGTACTAAGAACAATTTTAAACATATTTTTAAGACATTTGTACTTAAAACCTATAAATAGGCTATTGGGACAATCAGTAAATGCCATCACTAGCCCTGTACACAGAAGTGCCAACCTTGGGCCCAATTAACCCCAGCCCCAGCCTATTCCCTTCATGGCCCCAGCATCACCAGGATTTGTGTGGAAGTCAGACCCGGTATATATGCCTTGCCTGCTGACCCCTTTCTCAGACCAAAATACCCATGAAAACGATCAGGTGTCCCACCTGCTAATTGTCCCAGTACATATAGGATTCTTTTTCTTTCTGTCTCCACAGTTTTCCTCCTTGAGAAATACATTGTCCAGCCAATCAGTACTTGCCCAGGAGGAGGGGAGACCCAACCAGGAAGCCCTCCCAGCTCAGGGAAGCAAGTTAAGGACAAAGGGCATGCAGAGCCAGCAGGAACAAGGACTGCCATGTGCCACAGGGCAGCACCGTGTGCCCACAGAGCCCCGATGGCGGGGCACAGCCATGGTGGGAGGCTGCTAGGCACAGCCGTTCAGGGCCTCATGCCCCATGGCACAGCTGCACCCTGGTCCTAGAAGTCAGGTCAGGGGCTTCTTTGTGTGAGGAGGATTTCCAGAAGTTGGACCCCAGCCCTGGGGTTGGGGGGGGTGCGGGGGGGGGGTCATTAACCCTTTGAGAACCCAGATGAAGCACCATCCTCACTGGCCCTGGGCATGCAGGCCAGGAGCTAGCCCAGCTCCCCACACCTCCCTCAGCCCCTGGGCAAGAGGGGCCGCCGACTCCTACCTAATTGTTGTTCGGCCTGCCCCCGAGGAGAGATTTGGCTATATTTCTCCTCCCAGCCACAAATGCGTGGGATGAGGGTGAGGACGTATGCCCATAAAATTTATTTCGAGCAGGGTATCTAGTGGGAGCCTAATCTGATGAGTATTCAAGAGAGAATACATTAGGGCTAATGTATGCAGGGAACGGCAGGCAGGGGAGTTTTAGAAGCTTGTAAGCAGAGACAGCATCACGCTGAGAAACAACGCTGAAAGCAGACAGACAAGCAGCTTCCGCCTCGAGCTGCGAGGAGAGGATCGACGCTGGCTCAGTCTGGGCTGCCAAAACTAGAGGTCCTCACAGAGGGGCCCTGGGATCAAACCAGGGCCCTCCGGCTCAGCAAAAATGGAAGGAGCCTACCAAGGGTGCCCTTTAAGTTAAAAATTAAAACCCTTTTCTATTCCAGTGTAGATTTTGACAGGGGGATTAAACAAAGATAATTTGGAAATGCTTTAAAAGATCCCCAATATACCAATCACACTAGTACAACCAGACATCAGAAGCCTATTATGAGCCATGTGAGGGCTTGAGTGTGTATTATTACCTCAGTGAACTGCTCTCAGTGAGGAAGGAATTATCATCCCATTTTACAGATGAGGAAACTGAGCCTTTGCGAGATCAGGTGATGTGCCCAAGGCCCCACAGTCGAGGAGCCAGAATTTCAACCAATAGCCTGCGCTGCTACTTTCCTAAAGATGGACTAACCCAGTCGGAGAGCTCAAGGGGCCTGAGCCACCCCCTTACTTGGCTTGAGCCTGTCATTTTTTAGATAGGAAATGGTGGCAGAGAGAGAGTCTCAGCATGATCCCATGTACAGTGAGAAGAGATTACAAGACCACTGGCCTCTTGAGCTCCCCAACAACTGGGCAAATGGAAATGTTTGAGGCACAGACTGAGATGACCCAGGCATTTAGTGTGCATGTGTCATATGGGATGGACACCTCATGTCCAGGGCAGGGCGGGAAGGAGCAGCCTCTGTCCACGATCTCCTCCCCAGCTACAAGGCGCCTGCTTGCTGATGGCATCTGTCAAGTTCAGACCCATCCCAGCTGTGAGGATGCAGAGACCTGCGAATTCAGACCCCACACTCCAGGCAACATGGCCCCCATATAATTACACAGATTAGTAAAAAACATAAATTATCTGGAAATTTTTCAAAGAGCAACAGCATAAGCCTTTCAATTAAACCTCTAATAATTTAATTTTTACAGTTTAGAAAGACTGGACAGGACAGGGTTTATCTAGGTTTCCTACCAGAAATAAAGTTCTGGTGCATGAACTGGACCTCCTCGCCCTGAGGGAGGAGGCATCGAGGCAGACTGCCTTGGACACCTCTTGCAGGGGAGAGGAGGGGAGAATTCCTCACCTGCCCTTCCCCTTACAGAGGTACAGTGGCTCACGTCTGTAATCCCAGCACTTTGAGAGGCTGAGGTGGGTGGATCATTTGAGGCCAGGGGTTCGAGACAAGCCTGGCCAACATGCCGAAACCCCATCTCTACTTTAAAAACAAAAAAAAGAGCCAGGCATGGTAGTGCACTCCTGTAATCCCATCTACCTGGGAGGCTGAGACACAAGAATCGCTTGAACCCAGGAGGCAGAGGTTGCAGTGAGAGTGAACCCAGATTGCGCCCTTGCACTCCAGCCTGAGCGACAGAGCAAGACCCTTTCACAAAAAAAAAAAAAAAAAAAAGAAAGAAAGAAAAGTTGTAACCAAAATTTCCAAGGGGTAAGTCAATTTCCAATCCCCAATAAGCTCAACATATTTCATACAGTATTTAGTGTCTCAAATTCACTTTAAAAATGGACTTTAAGCCGATGCTTGGAGTAATTAAAGACAAAATTTTCTATTCATATAAACTCAGTTCCCAATATGAGAAGTCATTTCACTTAAAATGAAAGTTCTTATCTTATCTACCCATAAGTTTTTGTGAGATGCTCTCTTCTGGGGCTTTGCAGAAGATAAAGAAACAAAAAGTAATGGCCCTGGAACAGCCAAAGAACCTTTGGAAATGCTGGACCACATAGAACAGTACACTTCCCATCTGCAAGGCCCATCCACCAGAGCACTCCCAGTCATGCAGTGTGACATAGTCAAGGCACAGACCTAAGCCCACATGTACCTGCATGAACACATACAGACATCCTCACACACACTCACATACACGGAGATATATATACACACCCACCCCATATGTATATACACAGACATGCATATAACACAGACACGTACAGACACATACAGAGAAACAATCACAAGTAAAGATACACCTTGAGACATACATTCCTACGTATACAAAGGCACATTCATGTACCAGTCCCATATACATACAGATGCACATGCATATTCACATATACTCAAAGACACATACTCACATGTACACACAAACACATGCACACACACATCTTCATACATGGGATGTGGCATTGCCGCTCTGGAAAAAAAGCTGATTCTGAAATGAAACTGTCTATGGAAAGGAAGGCTTAGCTGAACGAGGGAGCTGTCCAATCCTGAAGCAGAGGGAAAAGAGGGGAATGAATGAACTAGAAAAGCAGAGGGAAATAGAAACATTGTTTCAAAGACTTTTTTAGAGAGGGTTCAAAAATACTGGGAGATCAGCCTGGGCAACATAGTGAGACCCTGTCTCTACCAAAATAATAATAAATAAATAAATAAATAAATAAATATAAATAAAAGAATTGCCAGGCATAGTAGGGTATACCTGTAGTCCCAGCTACTTGGGAGGCCAAGGCAGGAGGATTGCCCGATTACAACACTGCACTCCAGTTTGGGCAACAGAGAAAGACTCTATCTCAAAAACAAAAACAAAACAAAACAAAACAAGAAAACCCATAAAAAATAAAAATAAAAATATGTTGGGAGACTTTGAAAGTTTTCAGTTCTGGGTAGAGTTTAGATCTCCAAATCTTCCAAATTGCCAATAAATTCCAGATCTAGTCAGACCTGAGCTCAGATGCTCATTTCACCCTGTATGTGATCTTGGGCAAATTACTTAATTTCTCTGAGCCTTGATTTTCATATTCATAAAATGGAAATATTCATAGCAGCCTTTTGGGGTAGCTGTGTTATTTATGGTTGAATTAGGTAATGCATGTCCAACACCCAGCCCCCACAGTACCAGCGCCCAAGGTCAGCTGTTTGCTCTCTCCTTCACTGCCTCATAGCCAGTTACCAACAAGATGCATGTCTGTATTTAAAATGTACCAAAATTACTTCATGCTTTACTATTTCCCAATATACCTTTTCCCTCCGTCAACCCCCTCCTAAACACTCAGAACTCTCCTCCACTCCCTTAATCCTAAAGCACTCAGAAGACACACACTCTTTTCTAATCAACATAATCCTGGAGTATAAACAGCAGACAATGCAGTATTACAAGCGCTCAGTCTTTCTGGAATAAAGGAATCTGGCAGACTCTTTCCTCTGCAGAGTGAGGACACATTTGCCAGACCTTGATCTCCCCCAACAAGCAGATGGTAAAAATCAGGAGGTTGAGGCCATGACTGACTGATCTTACTTCACTGTTGCTGTAATGTATCCAGGTGAGGGTAGACTGGGTTCAAATTAACGTCCGGGGCTTCTAGCATTTTTTCTTAGAAACATCTAAACACCCAAAGGAAAAGAGACTATTTCTTACTTGATAAGAAATGGCTACAGACCCTTCCCCAGTAGCCAGAATCTACTTCTTCATCGAGGAAGCTTTTAAAACTCACAATATGATGGCCAGCCCTCAAACCACCTGACACGTCGTGCTAGGGGCACACTGGGCTTATTTTTCAGAGTGGCCGTCAGAAACTGGATTCCATTTTTAAATCCCCAAATTCCTCCATTAGTGGTTTCTGAAAGCTGGAAAGTGGAAGAGATCAAAAGGTCTGATGTGATCTCTGGCAGACCAAACTGCCCACGCCCCTCTGGTGAGGATAATAAATATTGTGCATTTGTATTCCCCACTCACGTTTCTTTCATTTCCAAGAAACTGCTCTCAAGGAACCAGGGGCCACCATGAAACATTTCAAGGAGGGTTTGTGTTTGTTTGATCGATTTTAATTATTTGAAAAATTGTGTTTTCTATCCCCTTGGTCACAGAAGATCAAAAGGGTAAAGGAAAAAAATTTCCACTAAAGAGACTAAAATGAGAGCCAACATATCTGACAATGACGTCTCAAATGTATCTAAAAAAAAAAAAAGGCATCTTTCTGGGGAAAGGAGTCAGAATTTCAGATATTTCCATTGGAATCATAATGCTATGCACTACTTAATATTTTTAAGAAACCAAGTTACTTTGTACTGATAGGTAATGTCTAGGCCAGGCATGGTGGCTCACACCTGTCATCCCAGCACTTTGGGAGGCCGAGGTGGGAGGATCACTTGAACCCAGAAGGTCAAGACCAGTCTGGGCAACATAGTGAGACTTTCTCTCTATTATAATAGTTTTAAAAGGGAATAATGTTTATTTAACTACGCTCTGAGACCAGATTAGTATTGTGTAAACTCTGTGCTTTGACGTGCCACCTTCACTCCTGCGAGGCTTTTGCTTCTTAACTCCCTTTGCTTTTTAACTGCGTTTTGGATGAAGTGTTCTTTTTGTTTCGTGCTTTGACTTGACAGCCTAATGCTCAGGACACGGTTTTTCTTGCTCTTTTGAGAAACGGAGCTGGGTCCATGGGAGTCTCTTCTAGGGCTCCTGTTTGCACACCCCACAACATTCCCGCTCTGGTAACCATCCTCTTGGGACAGCCACCTGCGCTCCAGAGGGGAGCTCTGTCTGTGAAGTAGGAGCTGTGGTCCCAGTCTCTGAGTCCCTTAAGATCACCAGCACTCCAAACTTGGTCAAGTACTTTCACACCGGCATGCTCACTCCCTCCTCCCAGACACCTTGTGAAGCAGACACTGTCTTCCTTTAAAAGGTTCTGAGAATAAGAGTACACAGTTGGGGGCCGAATTAGGACTAAACCTTTTTCCCTTGGTTTGATGGCTTCCACCTGTGCTCAACCAAGGCCACCTCCACCTGGGATCCCAAAACCTTTTTGCTGGTGATTTCCCTCCAGAAGCAAGTAGTTTTTTGAGCTCTGTCTCAGATAACATTTGGCCAATATACATTTCCAAAAACACTTAATTGTATTTATAAGTTTCTTTACTGACTACTAACTGAAAGCAGACAGCGAATGGGGCTTCAAGGAATCACATATGCAGTTGAAGTATTATGCAAATGCTTTTCTCGAAATTTTCCATTCCTTTCCCATAGCTAAGGAAGAGTAAACAGCAGTCACATTGCGGACATTGCTGGTCTGTTGCCTCAGGTTCCCTGAGAAAGAAGGAAGACGGTTTTCTAAAGGCAGGCTTGGGAAATACTGTCAGTAGGGGGGAAGGGGGTTCATTGATTTAGTCTGGGAATGACTAATTCTAAAATACATCAACAAGGTGAAACCACAGGACATCCCAAGTTATGGCATGCCTGCCTAAACACACACCTGAGTTCTGAAATATGCAAATCAAAGATTTATAACGGAGGTATAGCTAAATTAAAATTAAGAGATCTATTACTGGATACTTCAAAAATAAACTTTCCAATTCAAAGTAGCACCGTCACCGCTGATGATAAAATCCTGTTTTCTGCTCATAACTCTCCTTTTAAATCACCTGGTAATTGTGACCAAAGGAACCAAGGCCTGAGGCCCACGACTCAGTTTTCCATGACAAATCTTGTGTGCAACCCTTCACCAACCCTGGCTCTTCATCATTAAAGAATATTCATTTTTTGTTGAACAATGTGTAGTTCCTGTTTTGATATTTTCACTTATTCTAAATCAGCGTATCTTGAAGAGATAACATAATTTTCCAAATGTTTTTATAAAATTCCTCTTAAGGGATTTTCACAACCTAGTAATAATATTCTCATAAACAACACAGCTAAAGCACAAAATTCCAACATTAATTCTTTAAAACATAAAGAGAAAAGGCACATTGAGCATCCAGGTATTTTATGATGGTGACAGCAGCATCAAACAGAGAGAGCCGGGCCAGCTACAAAAATATCGGAAAAATTCTAATTTTAAAAACTGGCATCGCATTTAAGGTAAATCATAGTCTATCATCATATCCACTGGCATGTTTTAAAATTCATCAATGTACTCAAGTCTGTTTATCTAATTTCTTGGCTTTGTTTGTCTTGACAAATGACTACCAACTAGAAAAAAAGTCACAAAATCCTTCTCACATCACAAATGATCACACCGAAAGCCGTCCTTTCTCTCTGCTCGATTTCCGGAATTCTTCCCACAGTTAGTTTTATTTGGTGGTGTGAGGGTGCCTTTGAAAATCTCCTTTGTTCTTTTTCAGCTTAGTCAAAAATAGTGACCTCTTCAATAAAAGAGCAAACAAAAGAGTAAACTGGAGATAATTTTGATGTTACCATTTTAAGGCTGTAATTTGGGTAATATTCTAACAGAAGGAGTCCAGTAACAAATGAAACACACAATGTAAATATGTATTTGCAGGAACAGGATTATCTTCTAGGTGATATATTGCCATGTAATTCGTATTCTTCAGTAGGATATCAAATATTCTCAGTAATTGCAAATAAAACAGAAAATTGCATTAGACAAGTCCATGTTCGTATATGGAACTGTTGTAGACACGTATCTATTTCCACTCACTTTCACATTTAATCATTGCTACATCTCTACAATGTATTTTTCTAATGTCTCACTCTGTAACAATATTCCATATGTTTGGCACTCTTTCCCTCATAACAAGAAACTTTCAATTAATTTGGCTGCAAGTTTTGTCTCTATTAAGCTATTCTCAGAACCAATCCCTTAACCCCCTAACATTATAATTAAAGCAAATTATACTTTAAAGACATTTGGGGGTGAGGTACTGCAGTAAAACATCTGTGGCTAGACCCAGACTGACAGAGGGAAAGCGGTGGGGAGATCTGAGAAAAGAAATCCACCAAAATTACAGCAGGAGGCAGGACTCGCCTCCCAACTCGACTTTCCAGCCCGCCACTCATACAGTTACCCACAAAGTACATTTTCCAAGAGCGAGTCCAATTCATTTTCACCAATGAAACCCAACCTGTCCACCTACCCATAAGAGCAGTGCCTCAAAATGGTTGATTTGTGCTCCGCTTGGATCAGGGATCCTGTAAAACTGAGGACTAAATAAGGTAAAACCTCACAGTGGCATCTAATTTTAGTTGATTTCTTCTACCACAGACAATGAGAGCCCAGCTCCAGGGCAGCTTCTCGCCTATACACAGCACCTGTGCTTCCCACCCAGGGCGCCCAGAAAGAGAGATGGATCCACCACCGTGCCGCCTGCAGGACACACGACCCCCCTGTAAAACCCCTGTGCCATGAATTCCTGCACAATCCCTTGTTTCTGCCTGCAAATATTTTGCAAAGGAAGGACGGGATAGACAGAAGAAGTGGGGGGAGGGGGAAGAAGGGGTGGAGAAGGAGAGAGGGAGAAAAAGAAATTCAAGCCCCCAGACCGCGATGGAATTTTACTAAAAGCAGTGGACCCTATTCGTCCACCTCTCTTGCGGGCTTGTTAACACTCATTCCAGGAAGAGAGAAAGGCAAAACACTGCTACAAAGTAAACCCCCTCAAGGGCACCCCAGCCCGCCCTCTCCAAGTCCAGCCGTCTATGCAGTAATGTATTTGGTGCTACAACAGCAAACTGCTGCTTCAGTCTGTCTCCAACCTTGGATTTCTCAAAGTGGGTAATACTCCTTTTGTCCTCTCTTCAGCTAAACTGGCTGCCAGTCCCCATTCGTTCCAAAGCTTCTCAACTCTATTCCAGAAAAATTTCCCCAATTGAAAGAAGAGGCACAAGGTCCCTTCGTCCAGTTCTGCCCACTCTCCCCCATCCACAACTCTTCAATAGGAAGAAGACACAAGTTTCCCAGCCAGAGAAATCCACCAAATACCTACCACTCCTGCCCAAAGCAAGAGGCTCAAAGTCGACTTCACAAAAAGGCAATAGAAATTACGGTTAATTCCTGTTAACTAATTTTCCATCCCTGCAGCACTGCAAGCCCCAGCCTCCTTCCCCCGGCTCCTCCCTCTCCTCCCAGCACTGGGGTCTCTGGCTTCAGTCTGCTAATGCGGGTGCTAAGTAATCACTAATTGACTGTAACGCAGAGTGAAAGGGCATTAAAATCCGAGGCAACTGGGAAGTTAGGACAATGCAAATATTTAGGACTTGAGGCTGTCTACACCTGGCCAGCGGGGTCACCGGGTCACTGTTCAAAATACAAGATGCACCTGTGGCCTGAGTTTTTGTCTACTCAATGGAAAGAAATTGCTTTGCCGGTTTCCCGGCTCTCCCACTCCCACCCCATCTCTAGGAGTCTTTAAAAATGGACCCTGGTATTTGCAGACCTGTAGGCGGTCTCCAAGACGTCTTGAGGGCTCGCGCAGCCCTAATCCTCACAGCATTTAGTCTACATTCTTGCCCTAACCCCCCTTTGTTCTTGGCGTGTCAAGGGGCAGGTGCAGATACACCTAGCTTCGGTCGTCCTTCCTTCAACTTCCTGCCGCTCCCGGTTTTATCCCTCCGCGGCTTTTCTAATAACCCATTTCCTTCTTCATTAGTTTCACCATTCAGATCCCTTTAAAAGACACATTGGTCCCGCCGTCTAATAATAATAGTAATAATAAAGGGCCTATCCTGCACAAAGCCAACCACCTGAGACACAGGGATGTGCCTGGTCCCAGCCCAGCCGCGGCCTCTCGTGCGGTGGGTGCACCCGGTGGCCCGTACCACCTCGCCTTCCCCGGCGACGCACAATGCCACCAACTCCCTCCCCTGGTCGATTTTAATTGACATCTTCGGCGGCCTAGGTAGAGACTCTATCTCATGAGCCTGACACATTTACAGCGCTCGTCAAGGTCCGCTAAGCTGGGGAACCCAGCGGGGAGGCGAGGCTCGAACACCTGCAGAACGCGCGGGCCCGGCAGACCCGCCGGCGGCCTCCCCGCTCTCAAGAGGAGGAACCCCTTCATAAATGGGAGCATCGCTGTCCCAGGTTAAACAGTCACAGAAGACTCAAGCCGCCGGGATTGGGGTTTAATTTTGTCCTTCCAAAGGCTTGGAACGAAATGGGCCTGGAGAGGGAGAGAGGTTTCCACTCGTACTCCTCTTAATGCGCGCATCGTCCGCACTCGCGCGCGTCGCGCATATCCTTGCGGGAAAAGCCCCTGCCACCACTCTAAAGGGCGGCAAAGGGGTCCCAGGCCGGGCTAATTCCAGCTCAGTCGGACCTCGGGGCTACCTGAGAGAATAAGCTCCGAAAACCGGCGCAAACCCCTGGGCGGATGGAGGAAAAGGGCCAAGACGCAGGAACGCCTATTGCGGCGTGCGGGGGACAGAGAGGTGGTCTGTCCTTTGCCCTCTTCTTGGCTGCGACCTTTGCCCACGGCTGCGGGACGCACTGCGCGCAAAGCTGGCTCCCCGCGGAGGGCAGTCCTGTTCACATCTGCCGCCACCGGCGAGCCCCACAAAACCCAGAGCGCGCCCGGGATTCCCCGGCAAGTGCCCAGGATCGTGCGCCGCCCGCGGGTGCGCAGCAAACGCTCATTTAAATATTCCGTCGTCTGTTCCCCGGGCCACCCAGGCCGGCGTCTGCCCGCGGGGCGGAGGAGCCCTGCCCCGGTCGCAGCGAGGTCGTGCGGGTCGCGCTCCCAGACCCTAGGACGCCACTCCCGCCCAGCCCTGCGCAGCCCCGCCTAGCTCTGGTTTGTCGCGAGCCCGGACCTCGGCCAAGCAAGGAAATAAACTCGAGTTAGGTTCTGCTTCTTCTCAGTCCCAACTTCACGACTTCACGGACACTGGGGACCGCTCAATGCAGACCTTTGCCCCTCACCTGCTGCACCTGCGTGCTCCGTGTCCGGCTTTAACAGTTAATTCTGCAGGCTGCGCCCTGGGATCGCGGCTTCCCAAGCTTCCCTCGGTGCTCACGACCCTCTCGGATTTCAAGGCCATGGAAAAGAGAAGGCTGGAGCCCTCTCGCCCCTTGGGAGTCCTCGGTCATCCGCTGTCCCAAGCGGGGCGCTGCCGCGCACACCCGAGTTTCTCCAAATTCCCTTCTATGTGGTACGAAGCTCAGATCGGGGGCTGGGACGGGATCCTAGCAGTTAGGACATCGGAACCCCCAACATATCAGGCTCGAATCGGCCGGCGGGGACAGTCGGCCTCGTCTGTAAAAACTATCTTGTGCCTGAGAACATTCTTGCGACGCAGGGAGGGAGGTCTATGGTGCACACAGCTGTTGTATCCGAATGTTGGGAACATGATAGAATCTCAATCGATTTCATATATATATATATTTGTGTGTGTGTTTTTCTCGCACAAGGAGACAAAGCAAGAATGGAGAGAAGAGCGAACAGCACCAGTGTTTGAGTGGGCTCCTGGCTTGGGCAGTGAATCCATCCCACCCCCTTAAGGAATGGCCTGCAAAAAGGACGGTCAACAACCCCGGGGGCTCAGATCCATGAAGCAACCTGCGCTGGGACATTTACGCCCAAGCACCCAGGAGGAGCCCCAGGAGGGCAAGTCCCAGAGAAGTCCTTCACCCGACCCTACCAAACACAAAATAAAATACCCTCTTCCTACAGCTTCGGGGTTCCCCAGAGCTTGTTGGAAACATTTTAGGAGACAAGGAAGGGGACAGAGACCCCCGGGCCTGCATGCCATTTTCCACCCCCAGCCGATACCCCACGAGGCTCCTCCTCCTCCCATGGGGGCTGCCCTCTCTCCCACCAGCGAGCCGGGCCACGGGCGAACTTTCCCTCGGTGCCTGGGGAGACTACGTGACCGATGGGTCAAAATCGAGGCGCATAAAACACCCCACCTTCCTATAAGCCCCGTGCTTTTCGCTTTTCAGCGTCTCCTCAGCGGGCATGGCCGGTCATCAGGGCCCCGAGGAGGGGAGAAGACTGCTGAAGTCCAGGGAGAGAGTTTTGGAGGCGGTTCAGAGGGGGCTCTCACCACACCCCACGAGGCCCCAGGTCGGGCACTCGGATCTAGATGTCCCTACAGCCTGAAAGGCGGCGGGGACGCGCTGTCGGTGTTGGCTGTAGGGACAGCTGTAGGGCTGTCGGAGCAACGAGGCCCGCACTGCGCGACCAAGGTGCAGTAAAAAACCAGGAAGGCAAAAGCGCAAATGGCGAGTCCGCACGGGAGCCTGCGGAGCGGGAGGCGGAGACAGAGTGGCAAGGAAGAGGCCAAGTCTGGAACAAGACTAGCGAAGACAGAGAAATTATTACATCAGTTTTCCTAAAGAGGATGCACCTCACTCATCCCTAAATAAGCATAAGAATAGTCCAGCTGCCACCGAAATAAGCTGAATTTAAATAGCTTCTTCTAAAATGCCCCTCGAGGGGAGGGCACTAGAGGCACAGAGCTTGGAGACACCTACACCTGCGCCCCCAGGTGCTCCATTCGTGGTGACTCCGTGTGATTAAAAAGCGAATATGTCTGCGTTGAGGAGGAAACCCAAAACCTAGTTGGTGACTGGAGGGACCCCTGTGGGAGAGCCTTTGTCTCCCCTCCCCTAGGGTTGAAGAGCCTACTGTTCCAGAAGGCCCAAGGGTGCGCCCCACAACCCCTCCTGCTTCCCCTCTTCTTAGGCCACTGGGCCCAATCCCAAGATAGCTAATGGTTGTGTATATGTGGGTGAGGGGACTATGCCCTACCTATCCCCTGGTCCCAGCACCTACAGCAACAGCCAGTGGCCAGATCTGCTGCAAGGGAAGGTACAATCCACTCACATTCCAAGAGGAAATAAAAGGTGGATCTGGAAATCTTCAGGGAATGGTCCCCTCAATTTTGGCCAATGCCTCCTCCAACCAAGGCCACAAAACCCGGACAAAAGGGAGGACTGACCACCCCCTCTAGGTTAGACATTGCCTCGATGGGCCATGTATACCTCAAGTTCCTTTGTATACCTCAAGTTTTCCACAGTGTGACCTAGACTCAGCCTTGGCAAACTGCAGCTCTGAAGGTGAGTTCTGGGCATTTTGGGAAAGCAACTCCCTGACGTGGAACATCAAAGTTCTCTCTAAACAAGGGAAGCAAAGAGTGAGACAATCAGTGTCACTCATCACAAGAAAGGCCGTCACAGCAGAGACCGTCGTCTTTCATCTCGGTCCCAACAGACAGGTCACCTACAGACCACAGCCACAAGAGCACAGGCGTACTGGGTACCAAGGACACTAGTAACACACACACCCTTCCCCCACGCATGCATGCTCCTCACTCTCGCAGAGCTGCAAGCAGCTTAAGGACTCGGTGCACCTTTGCCAGGGTTTCTGTTTGTTTGTGCAGCGGCTGAGAACCCACTCTGTCCCTACCTGTGTGCAGGGATGACTTCTATAGAAACATCTTAGTAAACTCCCAAGGCTCAGCATAGACGTGGAACTGTTTGCCAGCAGTTGACACAAAAACACACAAAGAATAACTATAGAACACAGCCAGGAAACAATCTAAATAGGCTTGGACAAAGCTATCATTTTCTAGTCCCTTCTCAAAAACTTACCAGGGAAGCCCAGGGTATGCGCTCTTCAGCCTGCCCTCCGACGTCTCGCCGGACAGAAACCCTACCATGGAGAGCCTAGGCGCAGGAGGGTGCGCTCATGCGTCCTAGTTTGTAGGTAGTTACCATCCCTGGGTGAGCCGGCCCTTACTTAAAGTAAACCCCGAAGACGTAGCTACCGCACCACAAAAGAAGTCGCAGGCGGAGAGAGGGACTCTTTGGTCTCTCCAGGGTGCCCACGGCACCCTGCTGAGCGTGCGAGCCACCGGGGCAGGACTCTCCCGGTGCTCGCCTTGCGCGCGCGACAATTGGGCACCTGTTCTGGCCTCCGCACGGATTCTCTCTCGCGGACTTTCGGCTCAGGAGTGAAGGATAGAGACGGACTCCCTCCGGGAAAATCTCTACGCGCGCACACCCATACACATAGAGAGACTTGGGGATAAACACGCTCAGAGCTCCCGCCGTCTTCCTAATTTCGGGCGTGGGAAGAAAGCAGGAGGGCAGGCTAGCAAAGCGCGCACACACCCCCATTCCTACCCCTCCAAACCAGAGCCATCCTGAGCACCTGCCCTCAGGTGCGCAAAGGCAGAACCCGGAATTCACAATCACAACTTCGTGCGGGTGCTTCTCCCTCCCCTGCATTCCTAGGCTAGCTGGAATGCAGCGAGCAGATTCCCTGGTGAGCAGATTCCCTCATCGGGAGCAGTCAGTCCCTGGCGGCGCACACAGCGGGTGCCGCCGGCAGTAGCCGCTGGGGATGCACCGCAGGGACTAAGAGTGTGGCTGGGGCTTCTCTGCCGCCAGCCTCGGGGGCAAGAGACACGCTCTCCAACTTCCCGCCAGCTGAGGTGAAGTTGCACTAGCGATCCCACGAGCGTTGAGCATCCAGCCGGGGAAAGAAGATTTGAGGGGGACCGCCCTCGCTCTCAGGCCTGGCCTACAGCTCGTACCCCTGGGTGTCCCCAAACAGCACTCTCCCTAGTGTTCCAAGGAAAGCCACAGGCTGGAGATGCAGGGTTCGGTACTCGGTACTCAGCTCGCCTCAAGCATGATCCAGGAGGCGATTACATTCGACCCCAAAAAGCTAAGAGCCTGGCCCCTCAAATGCACTCTGGCCGGCGCCCCAGCCCTGTGACCGCCTCTGCGCCCCGGCCGCTGGCCCCTCCCGGCCAGGGCCACTAGCGGCGTCCGGCCCGCCCCGCAGCTGCTGAGGCTGCTACCTGTCTTGTTAGAATTAAATCAGCGAGAAAGGGGGGTGTCTTACGTTGCATCGGCACACCTAGCATCTCCGGGAGCCCCTTGACAGCCCCCTCCGCGGGGACAGACGCACTCTGCATCATCTCGGAGCGAGAGCCAGCGAGTCGCAGTCTACGGAGATCTCTCGCTCTCTCGCTCTAGCTCGATTCAGAAATTTCAAAATAATAATTAAAACCCCAAGCAGGCCGCCGGAGTCGCGGTGGAAACCGGGCCCTCCGCCTCTCCGGGAGGACTCCACAGGCTGGCCGGCCCCCTCCCCCCGCCAGTCCCCAGTCGGTTTCCAGTCCCTTTGATCTCGCTATCCGGGGTTGGTGCACATCCCAGGTTGAGACGCTGTTGCTGCAGCTCTGGCTTTTTTCCTCTCCTCCCTCCCCCGCCCGCTCCTTCCCCCTCCCCCTCCACCCTTCGCGTGCCGGCCGCCCGGGAGGCCGCGGTCACCCGGGCGTTTTGATTCATTCACACTGCAGGAGCGGCCGTGACGTCGCTTTCCGCAGGGAGGCCCGCCCTTCGGCACATCCTCCCCCCCACCCCGACCCCCGGCGGCAGGCCGCCGATCCCGCCGGGACTGGGGGTCCCAGCGCCCCAAGTGAGACCGTGGGGGCGGGGCGGCAGGGAGCGGGGCGGGGCCTCGCAGGCCTGCACCCCCCGCCTCCGCCCAGCCGTGCGGGCTCGCGCCCCGGGTATAAATCCTGCGGCTGGCCCGCCGCGGCAGCAGGTGGTCGGAGACGGCGGCGCCCGGGGCTTGCGGGTCTCCCCGGTTTCTAAACTCGCGCGGCTCGTGTCCTTCTTACTCCTCTGTTCGGTCCCGTGGGTGGGGCGGGGCAATGGCCAGGGCCGGGCGGGGCAGGCGGTCGGGAGGCCGGGGCAGCGTCGCCTTGTCTTCGCTTTGCGCGCTCTCGGGCTCCGGCTTCTCACCGCTGGACGGAGCGCGCTCCGTAACCGAATGACTACATCCATCTTCCTCCTCTTCTCCCCTGGCCAGTTCCTTTCCCGCCGGCACTTCCCAGCCCCTACTCTCTCTCCCCAGCGTCTTACTGAGGCTGGGCCAGGGACAACCCGTACTCGGCTCGGGAAGGCGCAAGTGACGCGGCGGGCTGCGGCGGCCGGGGCCGGGGAAGGCGGCCAGGGGCCGTGCACGGAAGTGGCGGGGCGCAGGCCCCCCGCGCGCGCCCCCGCGGACCGCAGTCGGAGTCGGCACTTGCCTCCCGCTCCACCGGGCAGGGGCCCCAAGCCAAACGGCAGTGGGGTCTCCCCGGCCACCGGCCGCCCAGCTCGGCCCTTTCCTGGGTCCCCGCAGCCCGCTCTGCCTCTCTGGCTGCCACCGCGGGCGCTTTGAACCGTCCCGACCTCGTGCGTGCAGGGCGGCAGCGAGCACACGGACGCCCGGGGTGACCTGCGAAAGGGCTTGCAATGCTTACTGTATTTACGAGATGCAAGTAGAGAGAGAAACGCTTAAAACAAATTCTCAAAGCGGGTTTCTGGCGGAAATACAACAGAAGGCCCAACGCTTGGACAAGGGCTCCTCTGACACTCCATCAGGCGCCCGACGCCTCCGGGCTGTAGGCGCCGGAAGCCCACCCCGCCTGCCCCAGACCCACCCGCTCTCCTGCCCCTAGCCCCCACAGCATTTCCTTCCAGAAATGCAGACAGACACGTCCTTCCAGCCTAGTGGGGTTCAGCTTAGGCGAGAAGGGGGACTGTGTGCCCTCCCCAGCCTTCCAGAACCTTCCCTACTCTTTCCCCTGGCATCATCTACAAACAAGGGACACCTGCTGACCTTTCAGGGTTGGTGAGGCAGGAGCCTGGGGCGGGGGAGAATGGCCTGGTCGAACGCGCTGCTTAGCACGTGTCTCCAGTGAGGTCACGGTGACTTCCGTGTGTCCTGGTACGGGGTTGGCATCATCTCTTCCCCTGTTTACCTGCGAGGTGACTCCAGTGCGCGAGACAATATACGACGCAAGAAGAAAAAAGCAAAAGAACCCAGTGACACTTTTAGTGTTTACCAAAATGTGTTCTGTAGAAATGTAACTAGTAAGCAAACACGGGAAAATGCCAGCCTCATTTGCAGTGAACGACACGCAACACAAAACCACACGTGCACACCTCTTTCTGTTTGTGAGATGACCGTCTGGGGGCAGGGGCGGGGGGCGTCCTAGGCTTGGACACTGGTACTCTCACCAATACTGCTGGATGCTTATAAACTTAACCTCCGTTTGGAAAGCATTGTGGCAATATGTATCAAACTCATAATTTTTTGATACCCTCTAGTTCATGTAGTACTACTTTTGAATGTCTATTCCATGGAAATAATCTAGCATATTTTTAATAAAAGTTTCATGCATGAAGATGTTTATGGCATTATGTTTTGGAGAAAAATAACCTAAATAGCCAACAAAAGAACAATGGCTTAGGGAATTAGATGAAATTGTTTGGTAGTATGTTAGGGAATCATTGAAACCAGTTATGAAACCCAATAACATGGGGATGCTTGTGAAATACTATTTTTTTTAAAGCACAATGCAATAGCATAGGATTATAAGTATGTAAAAATGTTAGTCAAATGTAAGGGCAGTTATGATACCCATTGTTGGTTAGGCTGTGGGGAAATTAGAAAACAGTTTCCTCGAGGGGATTGCAAAGAGGGGAAATATCTTCTGAGGGAGGGCGTTTTGGCTGCAAATGTGATGGATTTGATCCAATCCCTGTAGAAGTTTATCCAAGGAAAATAAGAATGTAAACCTGTAGCCACAAGGATGTTGATAATGTTTTTAAAAGGGAAAACCTAAAAATCCAACAATAGGGGATAGTAAATATACATTAAATTATTAAGTAAAATGGATTGTTACAAAGTCTTAGAAATACAACAGAAGAATATTTAATAATATAAAAAAGTTTGAGATTTAGGAAATGTGAAAAAATATGAAGCAGTATGAACTTTAGGAACTTTTTTTTGAAAAAAAGCATAAACACTATACACTTAAAATGGTAAAGATGGTAAATTAGATGTATATTTTACCTCAATAAAAAATGGTTTAAAGTAGCAGGAGTAAAAAAAAAAATGCTAAAGTGTACAAGTGGTTATCTGTCAGTGGATGTTTTATTCTCTTTGCTTTTTTCTGTTTTCTCAATGAGCACATTATTTTATAAAGCAAAATAACTAATAAAATGCTTTTAAAATATTAGGGAAAAGGTAAGGAAAGATATCAAAATGCTATTCAAAAGAATATTAGGAAAAAGGTACATTAGAGAGATCCATTATGGAACTTTTTCCTTTTTCTCCTTTCCAGATTTTCTGTAAAGTGATTATTTTTACAGTAATATTAATAAAAGATAACATATTCGTATGCAGTGAAATGTAAAGCATATATGGTAACTACTTTTATCATTTGAAATTGTATTTTTAAAATGCTCTCTGCAAGTCCTGCTTCCCTGGTGTGAACCTGTTGGGGGCATGCCCTTTTCCCGATGCATGTCACTAGCCTGTCACTAGGTGAGGAACAGCCTTACTGTGGTGGGGACTTTTCTCTGCCAGGGGCTGATTCAGGGAATAGTAGTATGTTAGAGAATCATTGAAACTAATTATGAAACGCAATAACATAGGGATCCTTGTGAAATACTCATTTTTTTAAAGCACAATGCAAAATAGCATAATGCAATGACTTTCACCGGGGCTGATTCAGGGACTACCACTTTCACCTGTGTCCCTTGGCAGACAAGCACTGGGAAGTCAGCTTGACTCTCAGTTCTTGCATCTGTAAACAGCAGCGCCAACATATCTTGCACCCGCATGCGCACACACAGTGCAGCTCAGCCAATAAATGCCCTTTCCACATTTTGAGGCTTTTCTAAAAGCATTTGCTTCTTGTATGAGCTGGGTCCTATTCCCAAGGTCCTTCAATAACATCTATACCACCCAAGGCACTTCCCTTCCCTTGGGACCTCAGCTTTCCCATCTGCAAATGAGGAATCCCTAGCAAAAAGCTTTCCTTAAACAGATTTTGTTTTAGTGCCTACCGCTGTTGATGGTAATAATAACCTAACAGCATATGGTAGTAATGATAACAACTAATGCTTACTGAAAGTTTGCAACTGGCCAGGAGCGGTGGCTCACACCTGTAATCCCAGCACTTTGGGAGGCCGAGGCAGGTGGATCACCTCAGGTTAGGCGTTCAAGACTAGCCTAGGCAACATGGTGAAACCCCGTCTCTAGTAAAAATACAAAAATTAGCTGGGCACGGTGGTTCGTGCCTGTAATCCCAGCTACTCAGGAGGCTAACGAAGAAGAATCGCTTGAGCCCAGGAGGTGGAGTTTGCAGTGAGCTGAGATCATGCCACTGCACTCCCGCCTGGGCAACAGAGCAAGATTCCATCTCAAAAAAAAAAAAAAAAAAAGTTTGCAACTGTACCAGGCACCAAGGCAAGTACTTGTACCTGCATAATTCTATCTATTCTTCATGACGATCTGATGCATGGTATTATTATACCTACCTGGTGGAAGAAAAAACCGAGGCTAACAGGCTAAGCTGGTTTCTACCCCCAGAGAATGAGAGAATGGCTGAATCCTACAGAAGTCAAATAATCTCTACTGTGGAATGGTCCAGAAAGACCCTTGGAGTGGGACTCGGTTTCGATTAAAATCCCTGAGCTGACTCAGCAGGGCTTTTCTCACCACAGTGCACCCAGGTGACCCCCTAGGAATTTTCCTCGGAGCCAGCCATGTGCCTCTGGGCCAGGACCTGGTTGGAGGGTGAGCACTAGAGGATGGGCCAGTGGGAGGGTGATGTAGCTTTCTTCAGGCCTAAGCTCTGTCAGAGAAGTTGAACAATAGCCAGTACAAAGTATCCAGTACCTTCTAGACATTTATACATTACATTTCCGGAAACCAAACCTAACATGTCAGTGGATCCAATTCAGAGGCAAGACACTCAATTTAGAAAAACGATTATAGCATACATTTGTCTAGCATTTTACGTTTTACAAAGTTCCTCCACATAGTTTATCTCATTTTATCTTCATAATTATACCCGGGCTTGGGTATGATTATCAGGAAACAGAGAGGTTAGGTGGTTTGCCCAAGGTCACACAGCTAATAAATTGCAATGCCAACTGGTAATTAAATCCAGTCTTTTGACTCCCAATCTGGTGCTCTTTCCACTCAGCACGGCAGTCTAGTGTGTCTTCTAACCCTTACATTTTAAGAGCGTCACAGAGTAGGCAAGCTCTCAGATGCCAGGAACCCTCAGCCCCAGGCTCTTTCTCCACTGAGAGGAATCTCACTGCCTCTGCTCCCCTCCCTGTCCGCCCAGCTCTAATCACCTCCTCCTCATCCTCCTTCCTCTGAAAACCCCCTTCATCATTTGCATTTTGAAACTGTTTCCTTAATTATTCTCCTGCTGTTGGAAACCTGCTCTCCCAGGGCTCTGTGGCATCCTTTGATTTATCTCTGTCTGGATAACAGCTCCCCGATTCTCCTTGGGGAATTCAATTTTCATTCATTTTTCTGCTGGGCTAGATTGATATAGACCCTCTGCCCTGGTCCATATTACTCATCCCAGCAGAGAGAACCAGGGAGACCAACCCTTAGCCCGGCCCCTGGGGAGCCACTGTCTTGTTCAGGGAACCACAAGGAGTTCTCCAATAAAAGGACAGGGGCCTTTGCTCTTCTCCATCTGTCCACCCAGTCCTTCCAGTCATTTGTCACGGGGCCTTTCATGGGCCCACCACTTTGTCATTTGTCTCCTTCTCTTCCCAGAACCTTGCAGGGATCTTTCCCCGCTGATCAGAAGGCCGTCACTGCCCATCTGAAACCTGCCCTGTGTCCTTGACACAGGAATTTAAGGGATGTAGAAGAGAGATGGTCCTGTACTTGGGCATCTAACTCTCAAGATAAAATTCTGTCTCAGTGGCGAAGAAACAGGACAAGAAAAGGGCACTGGGATCCTTAGAGGAAGGAGGAAAGTAACAATGGCTCACACCGACATTGCCAGGCCTGTTCTAATGCTGCATATATATTCCTCATGTAACCTCCACAAATCCGAGACAGGTACTATCATTATCCCCATTCTACAGACGAGGAAAATGAGGCACAGAGAGGTCAAGTAATGCGCCCAAGGTTGCACAGGTGGTAAGCAGCAGAGCCAGAATATGGTCACACGTAGTTCAGCTCTCTCCTTGCCAGCATCACCAGCATCATTGAATAATTCTTATTTAAGGGTTCCTGGGCATGCCCAGGTAAGCGGTCCATGCAGAGTACATGACCCAGCAAGGCCAGGTCCTCTGAGGCCTGTCTACGTAGCCATCACATCCCATGGCTGTGTGCATGGGGGAGCTGGGGTGTTTAGTCTTGTTCCAATTTCAGAGTTAACTATCTTTATCTCTCAAAAGTCTACAGTACCGGCTGGGCATGGTGGCTCACGCCTGTAATCCCACCACTTTGGGAGGCCGAGGCAGGCAGATCACCTGAGGTCAGGAGTTCAAGACCAGCCTGGCCAACATGGTGAAACCCCATCTCTACAAAAAATATGAAAATTAACTGATGGGTGCCTGTAGTCCCAGCTACCAAGGAGGCTGATGCATGAGAGTTGCTTGAACCCAGGAGGCGGAGGTAGCAATGAGCCGAGATCGCGCCACTGCACTCCAGCTTGGGGGACACAGTGGGACCCTGTCTCAAAAAAAAGTCTACAGTACCAAGATCATTCCTTAATTCGTGCATTCATTAGGCATCTATTGTATACCAGCTCCATGACAAGCCCTGGAAGGCAAGGGCCTGGAGTGCCAAGTACAGACTGCCCACAGCTTACTCTGCTCCAGGACTGGCAACATCCCCATAAAATTATGTCAGCCAAGTTCTCCAGATGCCTCTGTCTTCCTTGTGTTGGGAAGGGGTTGGAGAACTGGGTCAGCAAATATTTGGGTTCTGGGCTCAGATGGCCTTTTATTCAAATCTCAACTTTGACACACTCTGGCAAGTTCCTTTTCTGCTTTCCCTAAAGTCACACAGCTAATAAGTTGCAGTGCCAACTGGAAATTAAATCCAGTCTTTTGACTAAGTGGGGTTAACAATAGCACTCTACTCACAGATGGTCACCCACAGCACCTAGTAAGCATCATGACTATATACCCTCTGCAGTATTTTGCTTTTTTTCCCCCTTTTCCTTGTTTTACATTTATAGGGGAAATCAAGGGACAAGAAACGCTCTCGGGTGTTTTGAAGTGAAGACTAGACTTCGGAGCTCTCCTTTCCTGAACATGCAGTTGGGATAGAGAGAGACCCGTGGCATGGACTCTTCTTGGTTTTCTCCTTTTTGCAGATGGAGGAAACGGACTCCATCAATTCTGCCACAAGCGGAGAACAATGTTCCAGAACTGCTTCTTGGGTGAAAATTTAGCTGTCTTGTGAAAAGCTCCACTCCATCATGGCAACAGACACCTTGGCAACAGACACCAAGCAAAGGAGAAAGGAAGGTATAGCTGGGCTGACTCCGTATCTTTTCTTCGGAAGCTGTTCTGCCCATGCTGCCTTGCACCTATGTTCTCTTCCTTTTTGTCTTCTGATTTGATCTCCAAATTTATGTAAAGAAGGAGCTTAGATTCCAGATGTTGCACAGCTGACCCCCTCCCCGCTTCCCCTGTTCCCCGTCTTCCCTCCAGGACTCAGCGGTATCCCAAATCCAAGAATGGTCTTAGCGACCAACATTTTTATAGTGCCTGACAGTTTAGTAGGTGTCCTTCCATACCCCTTCCCACCTAAGCCTCACAAGGCAGGTAGGTCATGTCATACTCCAACCACTTTTTTTTTTTTGAGGTGGAGAGTCACTCTGTTGCCCAGGTTGGAGTGCAGTGGCACGATCTCAGCTCACTACAACCTCTGCCTCCTGGGTTCAAGCAATTCTCCTGCCTCAGCCTCCTGAATAGCCAGGACTACAGGCACTGGCCATCACACCCAGTTAATTTTTGTGTTTTTAGTAGAAACGGGGTTTTACCGTGTTGGCCAGGCAGGTCTCGAACTCCTGACCTTGTGACCCACCCACCTCAACCTCCCAAAGTGCTGGGGTTACAGGTGTGAGCCTCTGTGCCCCGCCCCAACCACTCTCTAGATGAGGAAACCAAAGCGCAGAAAGGTCGAGCTGTCTGGGCTTGACCTAGAGTTCTGTCTCAGAGCTTCTACTCACATGGTCCATTTCTCAGCTCTTGAAGAGGACGCTAGAAATCATGGGGAGAAGGGGTGGAAAGTCCAGCCTGGCTCCATTTTAAATAGCTGCAGGTGTCAACGCTAATGTATAAAATAACTCTGTCATTGTCTTGGCAAAAGATTTTTACTGGAGGAGCTTAACTCAGCAGTTCCCCTCAGGAACTGACTTACAACCAGAACATGTAAGTGTGTTGGATGTGGGCAAAGGGAACAGGAGAAGGCCCAGGAGGTGTGTGTGTGAGGACAGGCAGTGAAGCAGGGGCCAGACTCCCGATTCTGGAACCAGACAGACTTCAGTGTGGGTTCCAGCCATGGTGACCGCTGGGTGTAACCCCTGTGAGCCTCCACTTACTTACTTGTTTAATGGGATAGTGACAGTTCCTACCTAATAGCATTGGCAAAGGACAGATGAAGCCTTTAGCACAAGGCCTGGTGCAAGCAAACCCCCATAAATGTGAACGCTCTTTATTGGCCCAGGACAGGGGGTTCCCTGCTTGGCCTTCTCTTCTCACATCCTGGCCCACTATGAAGAGCTTAACACTGGTCACCAAACCTTTCTGCTCGAAAACACTGACCTGCAGAAAAGGGACCACATCACTAGATCTGTGGCCACTTTTGGTGGTCAAGGAGGAAATACTGAGAACTCTGGGGGCAAAGGATTTCCCCCAGCCCTCACCTGAGGAGGTGTTCTGCAGAGAGCATAGACCCTGGCTCTATTCTACATCTGAGTGTTATGTCGGTGGGAGGTTAAACCTGGCAGCCTCTTTTTTCCTGGGTTTAAGTGGGGGTGATGCTTACATAATCATCCTGAGAAGAGACCGTTGGAGCATCAGGAGATCCCACAGGCAAAGCTCTTAAGGCAAATGTTCCGTGAATGTTCCTTCTACTCGCTGGCCCTTCACCAACTCCTCAGGCTCAGAGGCAGGCTCTGGCTCCGTAGGTCTGGGGTCTAGGATGCTGCATTTCTAAGGAGTTTCCCAGGAACGCTGCTGCAGCTGGCCTGTGGAGCTCAGGGTGTGTGGGAACACTCCAGAACTCCACCGCCCAAAAAGCAGCCTCTGGCCATGTGTGGCTGCTGAGCCCTGAAATGTGGCTGTCAGAATTGAGATGTGCTATAAATTAAATTATCTATTAGATTGAAGCCTTAATACAAAGAAAAGAACGTAAAATATCTCATTAAGATATTTTTAAATTGCACTATATGTAGAAATAACAATTTAAATATATCGGGTTAAACCTATTGTTCACATTAATTTCACTTGTTTCTTATTTGTACGTGGCTATTAGAATATTTAAAATTACATGTGGCTGACATTATATTTCCATGGGGCAGTGCTATTCTAAGGTGCTGTGACTTGGATGGTGCTTTTTAAGAAAATGGATTTAGGGGGTACCTGTGCAAGTGTGTTACATGGGTGTATTGTGTAATGCTGGGGTTTGGGCTTCTAATGAACCCAAATAGTGAATATCGTATCCAGTAGGTAGTTTTTTCACTGTTGTGCCCTCCCTCCCACCCCCTTTTGGAGTCCCCGCTCAAGTGTATGGTACCGTCCACACACACACGCACACACACACGCACAAACACACACCTACACAAAGCAGTCCCCTTTCCTCCTAGACCCTAGCACAGTTTCTGGTACCAAGTAAGGGTCTAATAAGCACTGCTGGGTGGAGGAACAGAAGGCAGGCTGCCCACAGATTAGCTACACGTGCAACCGGCCCACCTCACACGGAGGAGATGTCCGCTGCACAGGTGGAAGCTGAGCAGGTGGCTGTGCCTGAAGCAAGACCATCTCCCCCGGCAGTGGACCCTGACCTGCCACCCACCCATTCTCTGTCATCCTCCGCCCCACACTCTGCTTTTTTCAAGACTTGGGTGGCAAAGAGAAAGGAATTCCAGTGCTCCCTCCCCAGGTCTTGCCATGTAAGAGGACACTGCTGGAGAGGGATGGGTCACAGGATTGCCTGAAGTCCTGGAACACTGCATCCCGCAGGCCTCCTGCTAGCCGGGAAAGCCACCTCGGCTGGCCCCACGGGCCCCACCCCTTTCCTCTGCTCCCCTCCTACAGAGTTCACATCACCCCCTCAGCGTCTCTTTGTGGTCCTCGCCCCACCTCTGCCTGTGGGAAGCTCATGACCACAGGGCACAGCCCAGGCATGAACCTGCACAGACCTCGCTGAGCTGCTGTCACCCAGGAGAAGCATTTCACAGAAAGAGATGGAGCATCTGAAGAGGCACCGCCTCCCACCCCAAAGAACGAGAAAGAACGTGCACCCGAGCCTGGATCCCCATGGCTTTCTGCTCCCAGTGACCAGGTTGGGTTTCAGAGCCTGCGGTCTGAGGTCTGGGGTGGGGGTCATCTGGAGGGAAATCCAGCCCGGGAATGGCGCTGGTGAGCCAGGAGGGGGCCCAGGGCGCTCAGGAGCTGGACTGTGTCCCAAACCCCAGGGCTCTGAGTGGATCTCTGCCCCTCCACAGAGGCCCCTGCTTGTGTGTCCACGTGGCCCACACCCTCCCACCTCAGCGTCGCCCACCCCTCCTCCTGACTAGTCCCCCTCAGTAAGCGCCGGCACTAAGCAGCACAAAGAGAATTCTCGAAGCATGTGCACTTACCGGAGGTCACGGGAAGAATCTGCCTTCACGGTGAGGGTTTGGAGGAGCCCAGCCCTGCAGCAGAGATCCTGGAGGGGCCCAGGTGGCTCTAGAGAAAGCAGCCGTCCCTGGGTGGGGGTAGCCTCCCTAAGGGGAGGAAGCTGGAGAAAGGGTGCCCTGGGTGGGCCGGGGTGTTCCCTAGAGGAGGCCAAACCTGAGGGAGCCAGAGCTCTGAGGATGCCCCGCTCCTCTTCCTCTAAGAGAAGGTGCTCCGCTCCCCCTCGGAAGCTGGGGAAATGAGGGTCTGCCTAGGGGGAGGGTAGCAGAGGGGCTGGAGACCGCCTCAGAGAAAATTAAATTGCACTTGAGGGCAAATTCTATTAGGGAATAGAGCCTGTCTCTCAACAGCCTGCGTCCATTTAGGTGATTAGCTCAGCCCAACACCTCCACCCAGAGCCTGGTTGAGCTCTGTCTCTCGGCTGGGGGAGCCAGGCCAGTGGCCTCTGCGGGGTACAGCTGCCCCTGCTCCCCTCTCATTCCCCCTCTCACCACTCACAGCCCCCAAGCTCTTTGACAGTGGCCCGGAGGGACGAGCACTTTGGGTCCTGGAGGACAGGAGGGGGTGGGCAGCTTCATGGGACACACAGGGAAAAGGACAAGCAGTGCCCCAGGGACAGACACCGATTTCTCCTGCTTCAGTCTGGAGCGGGGACGAGGGATGTCAGAGGTCAGGCAAGGGAGAGCACTGGGCACGGGGGTGGTCGGGGGGCTGGACTTGAGGGGCTGGGAGGCAGGAAGGATGGGGACAGGTGGAGGAGATGATGGGAGAGCAAGAGGCCAGGAATACAAGTGTGGAGATGGACAACAGGGAGCGTCCAACTCAGCAGGTTTCGGACCCAGGGAGAGTGGACAGAGAAGGACAGTGGCTGGCGTCTGATGATGCGGTGTAATGGCAAACTAATGGAACATAATGTGCATGGTCAAATAAACCCACCTGTGAGTGAGCCTCATCATAATAACATGCACCTTGGGCTACTGTGCTGCGTTAGTACACGTGCTAAGAGTTCAACAAATGTTGGCAGGTGCGGTACCTCATGCCTGTAATCCCAAAAGTTTGGGAGGCCATGATGGGCAAACCAGTTGAGGCTGGGAGTTTGAGACCAGCCTGGCCAACATGGTGAATCCCTATGTCTACTAAAAATACAAAAATTAGCAGGGCGTGGTGGCATGCACCTGTAATTCTAGCTACTCAGGAGCTGAGATATGAGAATTGCTTGAACCTGGGAGTTGGAGGTTGTGGTGAGCCGAGATCGAGCCATTGCACTCCAGCCTGGGTGACAGAGCAAGATTCTGTCTAAAAAAAATAAAATACATAAATAAATAAATAAATAAAATGAGCTCTGAGAACATGTAGTGGTATACAAAGTATTTTCTCGACCGGTGGCATGAGTTATTCCAGGTTAGGGTACCCTCTCTCACAGGCTCTCCTAAGTGAGCGTCATCCTTCAACCAAGGGTTAAACCACGCACTTAACGTTGCTGGGATGGTTGCACTCCTCAGAGAGTAAGGGATCTGTATTCTTTGGGGGAGCAAAGTGGGGGCGCTCAGAATGGGAAGACCCCTGAGGGAGGGAAAGAGTATGCGGATGTCCCCCAGCTGCGTTAGCTGCATTGTGGGTTGTGGCCACTTCTGCCAACACCCTCCAGCCCAGGGTCTTCCTTGGTGGGGTGGCTCCTGCCCAGAGATGGGTTCCAATGAGCCCTACCCAACCCCTGACGCTTGCCCAATTTCCAGGGCGCAGGCTTAGCATCTGAAGGCACGTGGGGAGTCCGGGAAGCTGGCTGGGGTCGCAGACGGCCTGGCACCCTCCCAGCTTCCAGGCTTTCTGGCTTTGGACATACCAAATAGCATCGACAATTGACAAGGCCCCTGTTTCCTGAGAACATCATAGCATAGGGGTCAGTTCCCTCCTTGGGATTCCAGTCATCTTCATGACAAGAACACCCCTGATAAAACACGCTCCCATCCTTCATGGGGCTCTCGAACCTCCACCATGTCCCAGCCGCCCACTCCTGGGGACCCTCTCCAGTGGCTCTTAGAAGGCATTCCAGGACTGCTGATTCTCATTGGCTTCACTCTCCAAGGACAGTCAGTACCCCAGTGCCGGGTAGATGCCCCCCCACCAGCTTGGAGACCTTGAGTGAGTTACTTAACCACATAGATGGCTTCCTCGTAGGAAAATAGAGGAGTCCCTCCCTGTCAAGGACAGACGTGAATCACTGTGCTGAGACTTTTCTGTGAAGTCCTCAGGCCCTCTACTCCTTTACTCTTCTCTACCGATAGCCAAGAAATGGTCATGCGCGCTGTTATATTTCCAGATCACAAGTACAGCGCCTGGCATATTATGGCTTCTTAGTAAATATCTGTTACATGAATGAAGTCAGTGAAAGAATTTCTAAGTGATCCAATCCATTGGTCAGGCCTAAGAACAGAAGAAACCTGAGCTCATCTTCCCTGGGTCTGCTAGGGCTGCGGAGGCAGCATCCACTCTCGGGAGCAGTGGAGTGGCCTGTGGTGGCTCTGTCAGGCCTGGTTAGATGACGGGGCCTGTGATTGGCGTGGGCAGCTGGCTAGATGCTCACAGTGATGCTGCTGTCAGGACGCCACTTACTTCTCATCTGTAATGGTTCCTGGCTTTTTATGTACTTCCTGCTCTCCCACAGCACTCTACAGACTCTATTACATTCGCCACGTGGTCTCCCGTGATGAACGCTTGAGCCTGGGAAAATGATCCAGAAACCGAGGCACCAGCCATCGGCTGCAGCCACTGGCAGCTGGAAAAAGGTTGGGTTCTGGCCTATGCACTTTCTGTGTGATTCTCCAGGCCCAGGAGCATGTCCCGTTCTTGCCGCATTTATAAGTCCTGGCTGTTCCTCCAGCCAGCTCAGGAATCAAGTCTCATACACCTCTTAGCATCACAGAATCATACCATCAGATTGGAAGCATCGTAGAGGTCTTCCAGCCCAACTGTCCTCCCCCTGCCGAATTATGTCTGCGGCATCCCTGGATGATAGCCATCTGGCCTCCTTGTGAACGCAGCAGGTGTTGGGGGCTGTTTTCAGAGGCAGTCTGGATCCTTGCTAGGCAGTTCTATAGCAGGACAACTACTTCCCACAGAGTTTTGCCTTTGAATAAAGTAACTTGAAAGTTTGATTTTCCTGGGTTGTGTGTGTGTGCTATTTAAGTGCTAATTTAGTTAGCACTGAATTACTGTAAATAAGTACTTTCAAAATGACTTTAACATCTAAAGTTATTTGTTTTTTCCACCCCTTTTTTTTTTTTGAGACGGAGTCTCGTTCTGTAGCCCAGGCTAGAGTGCAATGGCCTGATCTCAGCTCACTGCAACCTCCACCTCCTGGGTTCAAGTGGTTCTTCTGCCTCAGACTCCCAAGTAGCTGGGATTACAGGCACGCGCCACCATCCCCAGTTAATTTTTGTATTTTTAGTAGAGATGAGGTTTCACTATGTTGGCCAGGCTGGTCTTGAACTCCTGACCTTGTGATCCGCCCGCTTTGGCCTCCCAAAGTGCTGGGATTACAGGTATGAACGACCACCCAGCCTCCACTATTTCTTTAACCCACAATAATAAGAGTAAGAGTTGATCTCCAAACTTCCACATTGGATATTTGCTTTATCAAAGTGGGCAACTGATTTTTAACTACCTTTAAAATTGTTAACTCTTTTCTTTTCTGAGACAGGGTCTTATTACTCTGTGGCCCTGGCTGGGTGCAGTAGCATAATCATGGCTCACTGCAGCCTCAACCTCCCAGGCTCAAGCGATCCTCCCACCCTCAGCCCCGAGTAGCCGGGACTGCAGGCACACACCACCATGCTGGGCTAATTTTCATATTTTTTGTAGAGATGGGGTTTCACCATGTTGCCCAGGCTGTTCTCAAACTCCTAGGCTCAAGGGATTCACCTGTCTTGGCCTCCCAAAGTGCTGGAATTGCAGGTGGGAGTCACTGTGCCCGGCCCATTATTTTCTTAAAATACAAAAATGAGGGGGTGTTTCCATAGTGTACTGTTTTTCACATTCACCTAACACGCGGAAGATCCCTGGTTCAAAACCAGGTGGAAACAAGCAGTTATTTTCCTTCTGGCTGGGTGTGGTGTCTCCCACCTGTAATCTCAGCACTTAAAAAAAAAACCACTCTAAAACATTTTGTTGCCACTTACATGATCACACCCTTAAAGATTATACACCATTGTGTGTGTGACACAGCATTCTCCCATGTGGAGTAGGTCCTTGGTGTTTATGCTGCTCAGAAGAGGCCCTGGCACGGTGCTGCACCGGTGGCCCTGATGAACCACATCTCTGATATTCCAATGTTCTTGTGGAGTCCCTTCCTCTTGAGTCTGGCCTGGGCCTGTGATTTGCTTAAACCGACAGAATGTACCAGAAGTGACACTGTCCCCGTTCTGGGACTAGGTTTGGCACTTTGCTTAGCACTTTGGAGAGTTTTCAGCTCCCATCTGAGCAAGAAGTCCAGCTACTCTGCCAGAGAGACCTTGTGCCTTGTGCAGACAGTCTATGGAGGGAGGTGGGGGGAGAGACGGGGGGTCGGGGGCAGCGTGAGGGGCAAGGAGCGGGGTGGGGAGGAAGAGGCCCAGCTGTCCTGAGTTCAGCTAAGCCCAGACTTCAGCCTGCCCACCAGCTGAATGCAGCCACACTAATGACCCTGGCAAGATCTGCGGAAGAGCTGCCCAGCTGAAGCTAGCCCAGACTGCAGAGTCATGAGCAAAGAAAATGTGTGTTGTTTGAAGCTAAGACATTTTGGGGTGGTTTGCCAGACAGCAGTAGAGAACTGAAATAGGCCAGAATACAATGCCGCATCAGATTAACCCCCAAATCTCAGTGGCATAACAAAAGGACAGTGTTTGGCAGGAGACTCTAACATTTTACATGTGGAATGTGTGGTTTCCTTTGTGGCCAAGACAGACGAAGGCAAACCGGAGAGCTGAGCTGAGCACCTTAGCCCTGCGCTAGGTGACACACATCAACTCCATTCCAGGAGGTGGCGCTCGCTTCCATCTCATTGGCTAGAACTAGTCACGTGGCGCTGCCTGCACGCGGCTGAAAATCTGGGGAGCGGATGGGATGGACTGACATGGGAGCATGGTTGCCTCTGCCAGTGTTCTTGGACTTAACATTCAAATGTTCAAACATGTGTGAGTGACTTGGAAGTGCTCTGATAAGTAGTAGATAGTTTTGCTAAAGTAGAGCTTAAAAACACAATACGAGAACTTCGCGAAGTATGCACAAGTTTTAACAGTCGAATTGATCAAGCAGAAGAAAGGATTTCAGAGGTTGAAGACCAACTTAACGAAATAAAATGAGAAGACAAGATTAGAGAAAGAAGGGTAAAAAGGAATGAGCAAAGTCTCCAAGAAATATGGGACTATGTGAAAAGACCTAATCTACGTTTGATAGGTGTATCTGAATGTGATGAAGAGAACGAATCCAAGGTGGAAAATATTCTTCAGGATATTATCCAGGAAAACTTTCCCAACCCAGCAAGGCAGGACAATACTCAACTCCAGGTAATACAGAGCACACCACAAAGATATTCCTCAAAAAGAGCAACTCCTAGGCACATAATCGTTAGATTCACCAGGGTTGAAATGAAGGAGAAAATACTAAGGGCAGCCAGAGAGAAAGGTCAGGTTACCCACAAGGGGAAGCCTATCAGACTCACAGCAGATCTCTCAGCAGAAACTCTATGAGCCAGAAGAGAGTGGGGGCCAATATTCAACATCCTCAAAGAAAATAAGTTTCAACCCAGAATTTCATATCCAGCCAAACTAAGCTTCAAAAGTGAAGGAAAAATAAATTTTTTTACAAACAGGCAAGTACTCAGAGATTTCATTACCACCAGGCCTGCTTTACAAGAGCTTCTGAAAGAAGCACTACATATAGAAGGGAACAACCAGTATCAGCCATTCCAAAAGCATACCAAAAGGTAAAGAGCA